>CATIWR010017163.1:0-26339 GCA_949677035.1 Omphalea diandra | reverse complement strand
ATATCTATATCTCTTATATATAAAATATATATACATATATCTATCGCACACTTTTATATTTATCACAATATATATATATATATATATATATATATATATATATATATATATATATATATATATATATATATATATATATGTTTATCTTTTATCAAATTAATATATTAATAACAACTATATATTATTATTATATTAAGAACTATAAATAACTAATTAAAAAAATATATAAAAGAAATTAAAAAACTAATTATTTATCTAAATTAAATGATAAATATAAAATAATATTAATAATATTAATTTAAAAATGATTTATTTTGATGTTCTTATATCTAAAATAAAAATAAGATGAAAAATTTGTAAATTATTTTATACAAATTTGTAGACTATAATTCGTGCGATGTGTGAATTAGCTACTAATTGTTCAGTAAGCATTTGTGGCTTCTAATGGACTTAAGCACACAAAAAAAAAAAAAAAAGAAAAAAAAAGGAACCCTGTAATGGAACGTTTGTTTGCCACTTCAATAGGGATTGCTATAGCTTAGGCCATTCTATAGCTTTTTCTCAACGACTATTGGTTAGGAATAATAGGGCATTGGACATTGTTTACTTCTTCGGACGGGCATTTGTGTTCTTAGTTGCCTGAGGCTTCATCAAGATCAATGGCCAGTGGGTTCATTTAATGAGGCGTGGTTAAGTCATAGAAGAGAGCCATTTCTGGAGTTTTTTCTCAATAGAGCATTATTTTAGCAAATGCAAGGCGTTGATTTGCCATTGTAGATTCAAAGGGCTTTGAGAGAATCCAATAGGCCATTGATGTGTCAACTCTTGCCTGACTTCAAACTCTTTTTCTTCAATTTCAATTTCCACCCTTGGGATACATCCAAATTATAGTGTGAGAAACTTCCAAAGAGATCTCTAACTTCTTGAATGCCTTGCAAGATCTTCAAAGAGATCTCCAAACCTTTATAATAGTTTTCAAAAATCTTGATTTCAGGGATCTACATTCACTAAGAAAATATTACATGCACATTAAAATTTGATTGCTTGTTGTCATGGAAATAAGAATTAAACTATAACGTTCAAACACATTAAAGAAAACACTAGAGCATAAGAAGAACAAAAATATTCAAACCATTATGTTGTTATTGCAATACCATATGCAATCATAACTATATATACACCCTAATTTGTCTATTTTAAATGCCTAATTTTTGGGATACTAGAGAAAAACATAACCATAACATCACTCATTTAATCTCTTTTTCTTTCTACGTAGTGGTGCACATACATATATTTCGTCACAAATATGATCTAATAATATGCCAGCTCTTGCAACAATTGGTTGGTCAAATCTAAACTATCATCAAATTGTAAAGCATAAGAAGAAATATAGGCATCTTGGTTATACGTATTCTCTGCTACAAATGGTTGAGTCCAGAAATCTGCACCTGATTCTTCACATATTTTCACTGAAGTGAGATTATCTTCTGCAACAGAATTCACCACATCCAGAGAATAACAATCATCAGATCCTCCTATGGGCTTAGGGAAGCTCTCTAATATGACTGGAAGAGATGGAACACGGACAACAGTTATTTCTTCCAATCTTTTGCTTCGACAGACTACGCTTCGTGGGTTTTCATTAGATTGCTCTTTCACCTCCTTAATTACATTCTGGAAATATTGTTTCTTCTTCTTTAAGTTGGAATGCCAGTGGTTTTTAATTTCATTGTCTGTTCTTCCTGGTAATTTCATGGCAATTCTAGACCATCTGCATGCATAGGAAAAAAATAATAATATGCATGGCTCACATTTTCAAAATTTCATCTGTATTAACAGGTGTGGATAAGTTTCTTGGAAATTTTGAGGTCGACACAACTTTTAAATGCTATACAAGTCTAAGAACAGAAAAATTTTGGGATATCAGCAAAATGTTCCTCCATAAATTTGCAAGATTTGATTAGAAGCATATAGTATTCTTTTTTCCAAGTTTAATGCAGCAGTTCTTTAAAACATTAGCAAAGACACGCATTTAATAATATGGCATATATCAGAATAGTAACCAGCAAGACACGACATGAACCCCCCCAAATTTAAAGTTTTGATCCTTGAAAGACAAAGTATAGAGTTGATACTTATTTCCAAGTTCTTGATGCAGTTGAATGATCAAATCTTCCTCTTCTTTAGAGATGTTTCCATGTTTTACACCTGGTCGGAGGTAGTTAACCCACCGTAATCTGCAGCTCTTGCCACATCGCGACAGACCTGTCCAATATCATCAAAATAAATAGTTTGTGATTAGAAGTGTACTATTGTGCCCTATTTTATCTGTTTCAACGAATAAGTGGAGCATAATGCATTGGAAGCTGAAGAAACATTCAAATGAACTTATTCAAGATAGTTGAGATGGAATCTACACATGTATATCTATGATACAACTTTTTCCAATATTCCACTAGGATTAGAGCTATAGTTTTACGAAACTGTGGGGTGTTATGTGAGGACAAATATGAATTTGCACGAGTGTTTCTTTCATTTTTTATATTGTCTCTAATCTTCAGCCACAATCCTAACAAATGCTATAATAATGTTATGATAAAGCGGGCACAAAATAAAGATGATTCAATATTTTATTGGAAGCAATAACAAGGATCTCAGTATATACCAGCTATCTTGGGCAGTTCACGCCAGTTACCGTGGCCGTATCTCAGAACATGAGCTCGCAACTTCTCGTCTTCTTCTCGACTCCATACACCTTTCTTCATTCCATTTTTATCGACTGAGACAGTTCTGACCATCTCTAAGCTTAGCAGCTGGGTGTCTTTCTGTGTGTTATCCTTCTTAGGGTGAGATGGTCGTTAAACTTAAATCCACACTTTCACACTTTCGTTAATTTCTTCCACAACGTTAGATGTAAAACGCATTTAAAGCCGTGATAGCTAATCTCAACCATTGAATATGGATTTGTTTGGTTCTATTTAAGGAGCGATAAGGGCCCCAAAGAACGAGTATAATTATTGGGGGAAAGTGCACGTGTAGCCACTAGCTATACCTCCACCTGTGCAGGCGACGTTTGACAGCTTTGAATGTCATAATATGATATATAATTTGTTTAAATATTTAAAAAATAAATAAATTAATGCATTTAAACTAATAAAATATTATATTCAAATTTGAAATATAAAATTTATTTAAATGACATATAAAAGTGAATAAAATAATAAATAAATTCTATAAATAAAGTAACTAAATTCTGATCCAAACAATGAGGCTAAATATATATTTATATCATTACTATTACATTAGGATTATATTTAAATCATTGCTAATGTTTTTTAGAGATGCATAAATAAATAAATAAATAAGATATAAAATTAAATCAAATGAATATAAAAACTGAACTTAAAAATAATCAAATTCTGTAACTAATATATATATATATATATATATATATATATATATATAAAGGGAGAACATGCCCTTAAGAGCAACTGCTCAACTATAATATCTCTAATTTAAATCTCAAAAAATAAAGTTAATTAATTTTGAGCAATTAAACAATATTATTACTTTGCAATAGAGTTTATAAATGTGTCTGGCTCAATTTTATTCAAGTTATTTCTAAATTATATTAATTTCAGATTATATCTTTTTTCATCTGATTAATATCAAGTCATTTCAGATTGTAAATAAATCGGATTATTTGGTTAAGATACATAAATACCTTTTTTTTTAATCAGATTGGATTTTTTATATTTTGTGATTTTAAAATTAAAAATAATATGTTAATTTTAATTAATTTTAAAATATTTAAATAACATTTCCAATTGATGAGTAAATTAAATTAAAATCTAATGATATTTAATCGGAATCAATCCTTGTGAATTTATTTCTAAGTCAAGAAGGTTTTAATTCTTTTTTTTTTTTTTTAAGTAAACTCTACTTTGCGAATATTTATATGGACAACGAGGCTTTCCTTGCATAAAGTGTAAGCGTCAAAGTCTTATGACCCTCTAATAACCACTGTATGTGGTTTGAACACTAGTCAATTCCTAAAGAAGCTTGACTACCTACAGTTCAGTCTACTGGGCATAAATAAATATGAATTCACATTTTCCTTAGACTCGAAAATTCTAGTCGAAATAAAAGTGGACCATTTCAATAAAAGTTAAAGTTACTTAAATATACAATTATTGTAGATGTTTTGAATTCTCTGTTCACCGAACATAAAAATTGAATCTTATTTCAAGAATTTATATTTCATCTCTGATTCTGAAGTTTACTGACCTTATACTGATAAAGGCGAAATAGATTTTTCTTTTCATACCATTTTCTAGCTAACTTGCAACAAAACCTAGAGTGCGATGAATGACATCCTATATTGTTATGTAACTTAAAAATTAACTAATACAATTTAATGCTTATTGTATAACTGAAAAATTAAGTAAAATCTAATAATTAGAATTATTACTAAATTATTTAATGCTTATTAGTAAAATTATTCCTTTTTTAAAATAATCTTATTTTTTCCCTTTAATGATAATGATAAACTCTGACATGGCTAAATGATTCATTAAAACAAAAATAAAATAAAATAAAATCACACAAAATTTAAAAATTTTTGTTAATGGACCCTGAATACTTATTACGTTGGTTAATTGATTATTTTGAAAAGTTTTTTAAATATGATTTAAAATTTTTAATTAATTGTGTATCAATATTTAATATTTGAAGTGCAAGAATGAAACATGAAGAAAGAAAATGATTCAAAAGCAAAATGAAATCGAATTATCATTTCTTTAAAAATAGCTTCTCAAGGTGCTGAAGAGTGTGCTTTTCATGTTTTGGAAAAAGAGGTTCTCAAGGTGCTGAAGATAATATTGGGAATCAATAAGGTCCATCCATAGCTTAATAGCTTGGAGATAAAGATAAGTAAATAATTAATGGTATTTAAATATGCGATTGGTTAAATGCTATGAACTTATACTTTTTGGATTAAATTGTTATTTCATGAGATGATGTTGATGAACACTTTGATACACAGATTGTTATATTTTTGAATTATTTATTCTGACGATTTACTGATAAATCATGGCTTAATAATGAAATAATGTTATGATATGATTTGCCAAATAGGTATTACTATTAGTCATTATATTGCAAGAATTTTATTGGATTTATAAATGATTTACTGAAGGGCTATTACTTGATATTGTTTAAGCATGAAACAACATTTCATAGTCTGTGTGGAAATGATCTATAACTTGTGTGGCAACAACATTTGATAGCATATGTAGCAATTATCTATAACTTGTGTGGCAATAATATATAACATGTGTGGCAGTAACATTTGATAATCTATGTGGCAACAAAATATGATATCCTACATGGCAACAATAATTGACAACTTGTGTGGCAATGATATCTTATAGCCCATGTGAGAATAAAATATAATAGCCTATGTGGCACTAAAAATTAGAAATTCTTTATCTCATACATGAATAAGATGATAGGTTATTTATATTTAAGTTATTGTCATGCTATTTGTGACTAAAGTATCATTTAGTATTTACTTACTAAGTATACAAGCTCACTTATTTGCATTTAATTTTCTTTCAAGAAAAGTATATTAAAGATTGCATCAAGCCTACATTTTGAAGTTGTTGACTAGTAATTTGATAGAGGTTTGGCCAGTATGTAGTTTTTTAGTATTTGTTTCTCTGCTTAGCCTTGTATGTTTGTTGTGAATAGTTATTATGTTGTAATATAAGATATATAATGTGTTCAAAATAATAAATAAGGGTCTTTTAATGATCATGAGATGTCACGTGTTCAAAGTGTGCAACCCTATATGTTCACATAATGTTAGCAGTGGCCTAAAACTTATTTGTGGCCCACAAGTCATAACTAGCATGTAGGAAGACATTATGACTACCAAAATTATGTGAAGGTTAATGTTCCGACCTAACCTATTTTACAAATAGTATTATAATCATTTTGCCACATTATTTCAATTGAACATAAGGCTTGGATCATGTCATCCTTATACAATTCATTTTTTTCTCGATCTTTATTAATTCATTTTCGCATGATTATGCAATCTCTTTAGTCTAATTTATTGAAGTGCCCATAGATATATTTCTCATAAATATATGATTGAAAAATTCATTCTTAATCACTCAGATTCCTCTATATGATTCATTTCATGTCTAATATCAGTCTGTATGATCATTTGATTAAAGGTAATGTTAGACTATATCAAAACATGAAGTTTATCATACTAGAATCCATGGTGATTTTTAGGCTAGAGGATTAAGTTAATATAATTACACGAGAATCAATTATGATTATTTACCCATGTATTGTTCTCATAGGAGGTTGGTCTAATACAATGTTTGTTAAACATGTATTTATATGTTTGACTTCGTATCCTATATCCATTACTAGTAAAATATAGTCACCAATCAAAAACACATGCCAGTGTTCATTCATTATTATCTGAACAATATTGACCAACTAGCAACAATTTAGAAAATAATTTTTTACACCTAAAGGGGTTACTATCAAGTTACACACTTGATGACATTAGATAGAATTAACTATTTATGAAATTTATTATTTAGCCATAAAATAAATATAAAAGATATATTTAATAAAAATGCATCCATGACATTACTAAGAAAATATCTGTTACAAGAATTAGCTTGGGGCACATAACTAATAGTTTCCACGATAATTTAATAGAATAAGTATTAAAACTGCAGTTAACCTTTTATTATTTAAACAATCCAATTTAAAGGGTAACTAATTAAACTATGGAAATTTAAAAACTAAAAAAAAAAAATAAACTAACAATTAAACTAGCAACAATTAAATTAAAAGAGCTAAGACTATCGGTCCACCTAAGCACTTTAATAAACATGAATTCATTAAATTCAACAAAGATAATTTATTATTTTCATATGTTGAGATTTTTCCTAAAATTGCTTAATATTCCCTCATGAGATATATTAATCCTACATTTATTAGGTAACTCTTAGATTCCTTTATAGAGTTCTTGAGATAGAAAATGCATTAAGGTATGTGAGAAACCTATAAATTCAAGTGAATCTTGTATATATATTCTTATATACAATTCAATTCGCACCTTGAATTATTTATTCAATTATGAAAAATCATTTTCTATTTCATTAACATAAACCAAATCAATCAAGAGTGATATAATAGGCCCATGAGAATGAAAGATTAGAGCTTAGATCTTAAAGGCCCAAGTTGGCTTATGGAGTAATTTAGTAGATCAATTAGTGGATCTTTAATAGGTCCAAATTAAGCCCATTCAAGGTGTGAAGGCCCATTAGGGAATCCATCTGATGAGCCCAACAAGGAGAAAATATTCCAAAATTATTTGTCTTAGGGAAAAAATTTGTTAGGATAAGACATATTTTTTTAAGATATAAGTGGACAAGATTGTCTTAATTATGACATAATGGATAAATTTGTCCTAAATAGGACAAGACAATGTTCCAAGAACATAGGCACTTACCAAAGACATAGGAAGTGATACCAAAACATGATTGTATAAGGTTGTGTTAAAGTCTAAGATCTTCTAAAGATTTGCTTAGTTGACATTGTCTGCCTAATTTCATCTTACTTCTTCCTCATTGGTTGAATTTGATCTTCCATATATTTTTAGGATTATCTTTTGTTAATCTTATATTCTTGTAAGCTACTTAAGCATAGTTTTTTAAGCCATTCAAACTACTATGGCTAAAAATCTTCATTGGCCAATCACATGGCTTTATTTTCTTCCTTATTTCATTAGGAAATAGTTGTTTAACTATTAATTAGGTGGCCATACTAGCCCTAGTCGAATTACCTAGCTATAATTAGGGCTTTTATTTCTTTTATGCTAATTAGGGTTTAAACCATATAAGGCTATAAATAGTCGTTGCATTCGACCGTTAATCATTAATTGAATAATTTTTTCCTTTACCAATTTTGCTATGTGAGAGTGTTCTATTCTTGAGTGCTTTAAAGATCTTGGTGAATAACTTTGCAAAACTAGTTAATTTTTAATTTACTTAATTCTTAATTTATAGTGACTTTAGCTAATCTAGGTTTTGAACTAAAAACTTTTAAATCTTTATAACTCAGGTTACTAGAAATAGTTTTTCTAGTTGAGATTTAAAGTTCCTTAAAATTGATCATACATAGATCCTTAGGCAAATTAATTAAGTGTACAACATAAGGAAATAAAACCACCCTTGGTTCATATCGAAAAGGTGGCCAAACTCTTAATAGCATTAAGCACAATAGCCTAAGGATAATATAAAAATGAAAATATATTAATTAAATAAAATAAAATCAATCCATTATTATGATAAGGTTGTCCATAACCTTAGCTATAAGAGAAATAGCTCATGAAGAAAGAAAGAAAACTAGAAAGAATAAGAGATGAAATCATTACTTCACAATAGAATAGAAGAATGTCTTCAATTGAGGTTGGCTATAATCTTCCCATTGCTATTCATGTTTTTTATCTCCCCTTTTATAAGAGAAAAATATTCCTATTTATAAGAGAAGATCATGCTCAAATCTCGCAAAAATCATTCATAAAAATTAGAGATATTATTCTCCCAAATAGTTTGCTTAAAGTACCGAAAGAGAATCTAAATTTAGGGTAAATCTACTAAGTCAATTCTCCAAAATATGAGAAGATATTTTATGAAAATAAGGCTGAAAATTAGTTCCTTACTCTTTTAAATTCATCAGGCCTGAATTGGCAAGCTATGCCCACACCTTATCATTACAAGTCTTCTACCAAAAGTGATTTTCACTTTTTTTTTATTTTAAAATAAATGAATCTTGCAAATTGATGACTAATATGCCTAAATCCTAATGCACCTGAAATGTCAAATTTAATTTCTTCAGTATGACATTCAATTAAAATTAGAAATTAAGCATAAAATAGGGGAAATCCACCACAATAAAAATATATACTTTTATACCTTATCAAAGTCCCACCACACTTAGCATAATGTTTTTCTTCAAGCATACCTTAACTCAAACTCAACAACCCTTCCATTTCTTCAACCCATTCTTTCTTAGTTTGTCATCAAACAATCTTGAATCACCAATCTATATGAACTCAAGTTAAATCACAATCAAAAGAAACAAGCATTTCCTAAATGAGCTTTTATAATAAAGATAATCACTTTTTTGCCTAAATAACTTCTTCAAAATCAAATGTAATAAGATTAAAGTACCCTCTCAAAGATTTCACTCAATGCACTCAAGGTGTTTAGGGTATTATTAAACTCACAAGTCAAAACAAAGGATGATATTACCATAAGGTTACCTATATGTCATATCTCTACCACTTAATATAAGTTTTATGCATTAAAAATCAAAAGGGTTCTAAATGGGTTGTAATTGGATTTGGGTTTAGGTTTGATCAAAATGGAATTTTAGCTGAAAAATATCAAAGGAATTAATTCAATTAGCATGGATTCTAAACATTTTGTTCTTAAATTACTCTCTCAATCATTTTTTTTTTTTGCAAAATAACACAACATTAGCAATCCAAATATTTATCCTTCTCATTCTTCTTTCTTATTCTTTTTTTTTATTATTATTATTTCCTAAATCATTTTTAGCCTTTTTACATGAAAGAAAACATTGGTGATGAATGCTCTCGATTACTCAACATAAAACATATTTAGAATGCTTAGCATACTAATAAATAGACAACCGTTTAATGTGAAGATAAACATTGGTCATGAATATCCCCAATTACTAAGTACCAATGTCGAGGAATATAATAGGCAATAAAATAGTTCAAGAGTAATTTTCATTATTATTCCAACTAAATTAATATCCTTTGATGAAGGTGTGAGGAAAACTAAAATGGTTTACGATAAAATCAATGTGGTGCAAACAAAGAAAATGTTAAGGTTGAACTTAGCTTTCCTAAGGGAATTACATGAAGGCAGTCTTTTAATTGACTTAATGGGTCTAACCTAGACAACCTTTTTCCTTTTTAATACACAAACTCATTAGTGTGGTCTCAAAATGCATAATATGGAAAGTTCTAGAATAAGCAACACAAGTTTGAAAACACTAAACAAAAATGAAATAGAGCAACAAAAGATAAAATGCCCATAGGTTTGAAAGCTCATAATAGAGATTTACTTGTATTGAATGTTATACATTTTTCATTCAAATTAATTATCAAAGCAAAGGACTAGCCATTTTAGTTTAAAAAATTCACTTAATCATGTTTGCATCCTATCTTGAAATTTTACCCTAAGCACAAAATTCATGATAATTCAAAATTATTCAAAAACATACACAAAAGTGTAGGAATTTCAAAAAGAAAAAGTTATCAAGGATGGATTATGATATGTTAAAGTTAAAGCATTATCCAAACTTTTAAGCCCTCCCCACACTTAAGATGATACATTGTCTACAATGTTCAAAAAGAAGTAAAAAGAAAATAAATAAATAAAATGAAAAAAAGAAAGGGAAAGAGAAACTTCCTTAAGCGAGGAGCAAAATGCAATGCAAAAGGCAAAAATAATGGCTAAAATCCCATAAAGTTAAAATACGCAGTGAAATTTTACTCCATCTCATAAAGACAATGCTCCAAATCCTGAAGACGAGTATTAATTTCTAACGAAGGAGGCACAATAGATGTAGAAGGGTTATGGATACAGTTGGTTATAACCTAAATCAATCTAAGAGTTCCTTTATCCATGACCATATTCTTAAGTATATCCTGCATTTTTTGGCATTTAATTTTTTAAGAAGATAGGATAATTCTAAAAGTCTTAGCAAAGTTAAGTTTTATTTTCTTTGGTGCAGGTTAAACAAAGTCAAAGTAAATTTGGGTTCAATTATTTATGCATATGCCTCATCTATAAACCCAAAAGCAATATTGAATTTAGTAATTGACATTGCAAAATGTTTGCCTAACAAACAAAATGGAATGACTTTAGGAGTTTGAATGATGAGTTCAATGGATGTAGTGAAGTGAAAGTGGTGTAAAATTCCCTAGTTAATTCAATATAAGTTGGGCATTACACTCAAAAATAATTTTGCCACCCAAAATTTGTAATCAACTCATCAAATTTATCTTTAATTGACAATGAATCAAGAGTTCGATAATGAATAACTTACAAGGAATAATTCGATGAGTGTAAAATTGTTCATACCTGCATTATGCTTCTTTGCTCTTAAACTCGAGATTACCACCAAGCATTTAATTATAAGGAGGTAAAACTAACTTACCTTTTCCAAGTCAAGATCATTGATAAGGAAGAGCATCTACGATGAGTGTTTTTATTCTGAAGGCCACTGATTTCAATCTCATCTTAGTCTTACTTGAAGGAGATGAAATAGGGTTTATGTGTGGAAATAGAAATTAAGAAGAATGAGAGAATGGAAGGGGAAAAATAATTGTTATTCTTGAATAAATGTTGGTTTTAAGATTTTTTT
The DNA here is from genome assembly GCA_949677035.1 of Omphalea diandra. Lineage (NCBI taxonomy): Eukaryota > Viridiplantae > Streptophyta > Magnoliopsida > Malpighiales > Euphorbiaceae > Omphalea > Omphalea diandra. The sequence continues at coordinate 14,843 of CATIWR010017163.1, read as the reverse complement.
AATGAAAATTTAAGAAAAAATCTAGAAGAAACTGAGAAGTCATGTGGATATTGCACCTGTTTAGCTTGGGCATGTGATTGATGACGATAATGTTTTTTGTGGGTGGTAAGGCTGACAGACATTATGAGAGATCAGAGCTAGGTGGAGATTGAGGTTTGAAATGAAGGAGAGATGAGTTCTTCTTAGGGCCAATATAGATTTGAAGAAGAAGATCATTGGTTTAGGTTGAAGGGTCGAGATCTGATGCAATTGATGGTGTTGATGAAGATCGATAAAGAGGGAAGAGGCACAAAAAGTAAGGCCACAAGAGGAAGTTTAACACTAGATCAATGTCAGCTTAGGTTTGGTGGAGACACTAGTGATGCATGAAAGTAGAGGCAGTGGTCAGTGGTGGGCATGAGAATAAAGAAGAAGATCTTGCATGATGGGGGGGAGGGGGTGTCAACTATGGAGTTTTGACTAGAAAGAGAAAATAAAAAAATTAAAGTTAGAAAGATGACACAAAAATAAGGCTAAGTGAGAAAAACATAAAACTTATGTGAATAGGCTATATGTATGACTTAAGCTAATAAAGAAACACAAAATAAGTTGTGGGCATAGCTTAAGCATGCAAGTGAATGCTTCTATTTATGTAATAAGTTGTGGGCATGCCATATTAAAAATAGTCCTAAAAATTTATTAACACATTTATTATTATTATTATTATTATTATTATTATTATTATTATTATTATAAAAACATGCCTAAAGGATATTAAAATGCATAAAAATGATTTTTTTTAAATATGCAAAGAAAATTAAAAAAAATATGTAAAAATAAAATAAAAAGAATAAAATTGCAAATTTAAAAATATTGGGTTACCTCCTAATAAACATTCTTCTAAAGTCATCAACTTGACTTTACTTTCCTTTTTTTTTTTTTTTTTTTGGATTTTGCAACAAAATAGAATATTCATAGGAAATAGGCTATTCCCCTTCAATATAGTGCTTTAATTGTTATCTATTTACCTTACAAGTGTCTTCATTACTGTTGTATAATTCAATCGTGCCATAAGGAAACACCTTAGCCACCACTCTATTTACTCTTTCATTTGCCCTAAAATAATCTAAAACAAGAGTTGAAGAGGAGAAATGTATCGCCTTTATGAAAGCCTTTCTTTGCAATGCACAAATTGTGTCATGCCTTGGCTTTTTCTATAACATCTCAAATTTGAGGGTCATAATCCACATAAGGTCCTGGTCTCCACCTCACTAGCCTACATGTATATCTAAATTAAGAAAAACAAAAATTTTCAAGTATGCAAAAGCAAAACACAATAATAGAAAATTTATTCTAAAATATTTTCAATGTATAAATAATAACTTGTCAAATATAATGTATTAATTAATTTATAATAAATTAAATTCATTTGTTCAAAATAAATAAATTACACAAAATCTATAAGGATCATTTACAAAAGATAAAAAAAAATTTAATTAAATATAAATAACACTCAAGAAAATGTATTTATAGACATCACTAGCTCAACTTGTAGAAATAATTAGTCTCACTTGGTATTATACAAGACCTGCAAAACTGAGTTGTGAAGGGGTGAACATAATTACGCTTAGTGAGACATTATATGGGAGCATCCTAATCTCTTATAAAATTTATGTAAAACAATAAACAAACAAACAACATTACACAAATATATTACATGATCAAATTCAAGTAAACATCACAAATCACTTATAAGTACAAATCCAATAAATTAAGAATAATAATTCATTTCAAGAAATCACGTTTATAGGGAAGGCTAAGATAGAACTAATCAAGTAATCCATAGAGGTTTTATAGCTATCATATAACATATAGGGCTTTGTAGCCAATATATACATGTACAATTAAGGTCATTATGGGGTATGCGCCAAATCATCCTCCATAGGCCTATATCCATATACTCATGTACCTATAAACTAGGTTCACCATGGGGTTTAAGTTTCTATCTTTTCCCAATAGAATACATAACTATTATTATGTTGCACATAACAAAATAATTATCAACAAATAATGGCGCACAAATATACATATATAACATATGTAACTATTTCTTGACTTTTAAGGACATAAGCAAGCATGCTCATCAATTTAATTGAACAATTAGCCATTTATTTTTTAATTTAAGTGAACTCATATAATCCATCACTTGAATAAAAGTACCAATATATAACTCTCATAAGTCTATTCACCACTAATGGCTATATCATTATACGATTACATTTAACAACATTTAATTAACACATATAATTATAATTATAATTATAATGTTAAATATGTAGATATAAATATTTTTATAATTTTTATTAACTAATATACTTCATTTATAATATGTGACCTAATATTTTAAGTTATAATTTACTTCCAATAATCATTCACCACAAAAATATATCATTATAACACGTCTATTGTGACGTCCCATTTACTAATTATTTCTAAACTAGGTGCATTAACTTATTCATAAAACATGGAATACTAAAGTGACATAACATCATTAAAATCCTCTTATTCTATCCATTGTCGCTAAAAGACCTTATTTCAATTATATTAATTTTTTTTACACTATGTATCTTGTTTCACAATATAGTAACTATTTACAATAAAGTATACATGGCTAAACAAACTTAAATACTAATTGACTGCATATTGGCCTAATCTTTATTAGACTGCTAGATAGCAACTTCGAAATATAAACTGGATGTAATCTTAGTCTACTCTTCCTGAAAGAAAATTTAATGCAAAAAAGTGAGTTTACATACTCAGTAAGTAAATGCATAACAATACTTCAATCTCAAATAACATAACAACATTTAAATATAAACAACTTATCATCATATCCATGCATGAAATAAAGAGTTTTTACTCTTAAATGCAACACGGGCTATTAAATGTTATTGTCACACATGTTGTCATATATTGTTGCCACATAGGTTATAGATGTCACTGCCACAAAGGCTTCCATATTTGGTTGCCACATAGGCTATAAATATTATTGCCACAAAGGCTATAAATATCATTGCCACACAGACTATAGATATCATTGCGATACAGGTTGTCGAATATTATTGCCACACAAGTTGTTATATATTATTGCCACATAGGCTATAGATATCATTGCCACACAGGCTATATATAGCATTGCCACACAGGCTGCCAAATAGTGTTACTTGCCAACAACATCAAGTATTAGTCATTCAACAAATCAACTATAAATCTAACAAAATTTCAGCTATATAATGTCTAATAACAACACCCATAACTTTGACAGCTCATATCACCACATACTCCCCATTCTCAAGTCATAATTTATCAATGTCTCATTAAAATAAATAAATCAAGAGTATAACAATCTTTTCATCAATGTATTCCTCAATATCATCACATTAAACAACATTTCATTCCATTCATGGCATTTAACTAATCACACATATAGTACCATTAGCGATTTCCTTGCCTCCTCCTTTAAGCTTATTAAGTCATTGCCGGTCCTAGCTTATTCCTACTATTACCTTCAATGCCTCGAGGACCTATTTCAATACATCAAATCAATCCATGAGAATAAAATAAGATTTTTCATATTGTTATACAAATATGCTTTAGTAAAATATCATGAACTTAATAGGTTATTTCTATAATTACTTTTAACTCACAAATCCAGCTGACTGATTTTTTTTTTTCAATTAAACTAGACATATATGGGTACACCATATCCAAAATTTAGTCCAAAATATACACTACATAATTTATGGTCAATTTTATGAATTTTTCATGTTTTAATGCCATCTCAGCTTGAGTCCAATCCCAAAAATGATTTACCAGAAGTTATAGAACATATAAATTCACCAAAACAAATGACCAATTTAGGGTGAGCAGGTTTTCAACATGTTGACAATCAGTCATAATGAAGGGGAAATATCTCAACAATCATATTAAATTTGGCAAACATATTTTACAGTCATGTGGGTAATACATAAATATACAAGTTTCAAGTTTTACACATGACCAAATTCTGAATCTATGGCCATCTAATTCTTGGAAAACAAAATTAAAAGACTGATGAGGTTTCATTTGAGTACAAGGTCAGTCAGTCAATGAGCCATATCTCTTTCCACATAATACATCAATCAAAACTGCTTTACAGGTATTTACAGGGGATATAACACTACAAATTTCATGTTTTACACTTTGCCAAAATCAGAACCTAAAGCCATCAAAATATAATAAAACAAAAAGACTGAGGGGATTTCTATTGGTTGTGAACCAACCTTAATGAATGAGCCATAACTCCTCACACACACCAAATCAAGCAAAATGTTTTATATGCATTTATATGGGAAATAAAGCTACAATTTTCATATTTTGTACTTTCCCTAATTACTATTCTAGTGTTATGAAATCATGGGTAGAAAATTCTGCTCTAATAACAAAACCAACACAATTAGCTCCTGTTCTCTTGAAATTCAATCTATCCCATAGTTCTACCTCAAATACTCCATAATTCTTACTAACTATGCATGATTAACATGGCATGAGGGGCTAATTTCATGTGAGAAGAAGATAAATTATCTTACCTATTTTTCCAGCACCAGAAAACCTTAGGATTCCTTCTTAGGCAGCTCAATCTTCTCCCTTTTCTTCTTCTTCTTTTTCTTCCTCTTCCTTTCTTTCTTTGTTCCTTAGCTCTCTCTTTCTTCTATTGTACCTCGTGTCTAAGCTCTATATTCTGATCCTAAAGGGTAAAAAATTCCACTAGTAAACCTATTGTAACAAGACAAAACCATGGTGTTGCATTTCTATTGGTTGGAATTTCACTTTTTCTCTTTTAGTCCCTCTTCTTCTCTCCTTAAGCATTTCCATCCATCTTCTAATCTCTAGATGCTCCTTATACTTTTAAATAAGCTCAATAACACCATTATTTATGATGCTATAACATGCACACAACATAAGATAATTTTTCATGCAACTATACAAACATTACATATACGTTCAAGTGTCCCAAATGCAATGTTGCATGTGTCATTGTCGTGCTTACCTAATTCACATGTCTAAACAATCATGTGTCCAATGGATATATTAAAATATAACGTAATTAAAATGCATATGATTTGGGTTGAGAATGTTACATCTATTATTTTAAACCTCAATCCAAAATAACATAGATAGAAATTAAAAATAATCTAAAATAACTCTCAATAAATTTCTAAATTTAATCCAATAGCAATTCTCTATTATATATTCAATATCATAAATTATCCAAATTATTAGTCTATATTGGACATCATATAAAATTCTATCAAAATAAATATTACTCCAAATATATCTAAAATACTTCATGTATAATTTTGGATACAAATAAAATTATTTACTATTTTTAATTATAACCTTAAATAGGTTGTCCTACTTGATTATATATATATATACACACACACTCCAAAAATTCTAAAAAATTATATATTATGATAAGCATGTTCAAATGCTTCACATAAAATTTGAGATTAAATTGACAGTATTTACTATTTTAAATTTTATTTTCAAATGAGTTGTCATGCTTAAAGATTTCTATAGTACAACAACAGTACAACAACATTGAACAACTCTTAAAGTAATATATTAAATATACTAAAAATTATGAATCATTTATATGTCATAATAGACATATTTAAAATACTCTATAAAAAATTTGAGATAAAAAATAATATTATTTACTATTTTAAAATAATTTATTTCTAGAGTTGTACTACTTAGGTCTATAACTATATCTCTATAAATATAATTTTCATTATTGGATCAATCACAAATTTTAAATCATTAAAATAGACACCTACATCATGAACATATGAAAAGATCAATGATAAATAATTTATGTAACTCTAGATACAAAATTTCTAAATTTGTACTGAAAATCTATAATCCTAATAAAAAGGCACAATCCTCAAATATATTTGTATATACTATCCAAATATTTATGATTGCCCCTATAAATGATCAAATCGTCCTTATATATTGAAGTTACATATTCAAAATCAATATATATACCTTAATTAAACTTTAATTAAAAAAACTCTAATTTAAATTTGAGTAGAAACCTAATTAAAATCCTAAAATCATATATGATAAAACTAATTGATTTACATAATTTTAATCAATTAAAAATTAAACTAAAATGATCTAAAATAACATATAATAAATATGAATATAAATTTAATTACTTATTTGCAAAGAAAAATCCCAATAAACTTATCAAAATCTCAAGAAACCAACAACATTTAACATTCCCATCCACATTCATTGGCATTATCATATAAACATATTCATTGCATAAATGATTCAAAATCTCACATGAACATATGTATTGGATAAATGATCATTTAGACACGTGAATTGGATAAGCACGATAATGACACATGTACCATTGTATTTGGGACACTTGAACATATTTGTAATGTTTGTATAGTTGCATGACAAATTATCTTATATTGTGTGCATGTTCTAGCATCATAAATAATGGTGTTATAGAGCTTATTTTAAAGTATAAGGAGCATCTAGGAATTAGGAGATGGATGAAGATGATTAAGAAGTGAAGAAAAGGGACTGAAAGAGGAAAGTGAACTTCCAACTAATAGGAATGCAACACCATGATTCTGTCTTGTTACAATAGGTTCACAAGTGGAATTTTTGACCTTTTAGGATCAGTATACCGAGCTTAGAGATGAGGAACAACATAAGAAAGCGAGAGCTAAGGAAGAAAGAAGAAGAAGAAGAAGAAGAAGAAGAAGAAGAAGAAGAAGAAGAAGAAGAAGAAGAAGAAGAAGAAGAAGAAGAAGAAGAAGAGGGAGAAGAGTGAGCTACCTAAGGAGGAAGCCTAAGGTTTTTTGGTTATGGGACAATAGGTAAGTTAGTTTATCTTCTTCTCAAATGAAATTAACTCCTCATGACACGTTGATCAAGTATGGTTAATGAGAATTATAGAGTATTTGAGACAAAACTCTTGGATGGAAGTTCAAATTCAAATGAACAACAACTGATTATGTTGATTTTGTTGTTAGAGCAGAATTTTATACCCATAATTTTATAACCCTAGAAGAGGAATTAGATAAAGTGAAAAATATGAAAGTTGTAGCTTTATGCCTCATCTAAATGCAAATGAAATAGTTTTGCTTTAGTTGGTGTGTGAGATGAGTTATGACTCCTTCATTAGGGCTGGTTCACAACCAACTGAAATCACCTCAGTCTTTCTATTTTCTTATATTTTGATGTCCTTATGTTCTGATTTTGACAAAGTGTAAAACATAAAAGTTGTAGGGTTATATCCCCTCTAAACACTTGTAAAGCAGTTTGGATTTATTTGTTGTGTGCCAAGAGATATAGCTCATTGATTTTGACTGACCCTGTATCTGGATGAAACCTCACCTGTCTTTTAATTCTATTTTACAAGAATTTGATAGCCATATATTAGGAATTTGGTGATGTGTTAAACTTAAAAGTTTTATATTTATGTTTTATCTACATGACTTTGTATTATTATTGAGATATTACCCTTCATTATGACTGATTATCACCATGTTAAAAATTTGCTCACCCTGAGATTGGTCGTTTGTTTTGGTAATTTTATAAACTGAATTAGCCTATGAGTAAAACATGAAAAATGTTACTTTATGTGTTGTGTTCTAGTAAATCATTTTCCAATTTGAAATGTAAAATTTGAGATATACCCAATAATGTAAGACCTACTTAAACTGAGATGACATTGAAACAGAGCAAAATTCAAAAATTCACCCCATTTTTTGTGTCTTATGTTGGCCTGAAATTTAAATATATTGTATCATTATGTGTCTAGTTAATTTGAAAAAAAAGAATCAAGTCATTTGTATAAGTATATCTAGAATTATTTCTATGAGAGTGTAGTAAGCTCAAGCTGTCATATAAGGAAAAACATGCATAAACACTAGGCCCACTTGCATGAATCGTGACATAGTTGCATACCAAGCATTCATAATCATTTTGGCATACTTATAACCATGTATGTATCAAATGCTAGGATCTCAACACTTTGAGGAAGCCCTAGAGAGTGAACCAAACCTACCGTAAAGGTTGGTTACATCAAAAGGTGAGTAAAAATGATAATTATATTCTAATGTCTATATATGTGATAATTTTATGATGTGATTATGTCCTACTATATGTATATGTGATTGAATTGTTACATTTTTACATATGAATACAAGTCAAGTGAGAATTATATGCTCTTAATGATTACTTGGTATACCATTATTATGAACACTTGCATATGGAACTAAAAGGATGTTGTGACCGACTTGTCAAACACTTGCAAATCATGTGGAAGATGGACTAATATGTCCCATTGGCAGATGTTATGGATCAAATGGTTCACTTGTTATATGTTGGCCAGCAAAATCAAATGTTACTTAAATCACATGAATTCCCAGGAGCAGTGTTTGCCTTGCAAGGTCACAACACAAAAATAAATCTATTGCACTTGCGCTTGCATAGTCAATTGTTTTACTTGTAATATATTCTGATGATATTCTTATGTTGGTTGTGTCATAAGAATCTGACTATTGTTTTTATTCATTGAGTTGCGACTCACCAAATCACAATTTTTTTTTCAGATACTGAAGCATAAGATTTGACATTTTGATGCTTAGAGTTTTGCATCGAGACACATGAACCACAAGTCATCGGTTGAATTCCAACTCTCATTCTCCTTGTGTCATGTACATACATCTAGATAGGAACCAATTTATAATCACTAGCCTTGAAATTAGTTAACATATATGTACATTAAATACATGTTGGATTGTGTGTGTATGATGAATAAAACCTTTATGCATATATATTTTGGACATGAATGCTATGAGTTTTGTAAATGAAAATGATCGTTACATACAAGCCACCTGATTTTTTTTTTCTCTCTTTTTTTTCCTCTCTCTCTTTCTCTCTCTCCCTCTCTCTTTCATTGTCTTTTTTCATTTTCTTTAGTGATAGGTATGTAGCTCCACCTCTCACATTTCTCGCATAATAATTTTATGTGAGTGTACACACATTAAATAAATTCTATTTTAGTCCTTATAGTTTTTTTTAAACTATTAAATCGATTCATTTTTCAAATTAAATTATATTTTGATTTGTAAAATCAATTAATCAATTAATTATTAAATTATAAATTTAATAATAGATTTTAGATAATTATTTTCTCTAATAAATAATTGAAATAATTAACTAATACTAATTACCTAATAAAATTTTCTTTTATTATAAAATTACTTAAATGCCCGTAAATCTAATAAATATCAATATTATACTTAAAATGACCGTGATCACTTCTAGATGTCGCATATCATACCTAAAATCTCAAATTATATTTCTAACTCAATTGTAAGTTAAAATAAATTTTAAAAAAACTTTTAATGTTTAAATCACCAAAATTATCCTTATGAAAAATCTAAGTGGTTACATTTTTATCCCCTTATCATAATTTCGTCCTTAAAATTACTAAAAAATTAAACTATGAAAATACTTATATAGTCTAAATAGCTGAAATTAACTTATGAAAAACATAAAAGATATTACATTTGCTCCCCTTCAAATAAAATTCGACTTGGATTTGATAATAATATAAAATATACTTAAATCTCTTAACTACAATTGTAATTAAATCACTTTCAAATCACTATCTCCTTATCACATTCTTTTTCTATACAATAATAAACAATAAAACTTCCAAGTCAAATGGTTTAAGATCCATAGTCATCGATTAATACTAATTTTACTAATTCATCAAAGGAAACAATTAATCTCCTTCCATAGCCACTTTTGATACTTAAAATAAATAACACTTTCATTTATCGACAAAATATATTTTTACTAAATCCATTTATTGATATTCCAAAATCCTTTAATCTCAATAGGCCAATTTTAAAATTAGATATACCAATTATAAAATCGACACCATGTACATTATATCTTTCTTATCTTTCAAACATTAAATTTATTACTAAGAACTACTGATAACCCTCTATAATTGTAAAATTAATCAGTGAAATCATAAAATATTATATTCTCCCTTGCTAGTTTAATCATATAATTATCAATTATTACCAATAGTCAAATTTCTCCAGTATAATCAAGTACGTATCAATTTTCGATATAACTGTCAAACACATAAGAAGTAAATTAATTATCAAGTCAAAATCAGTTTCATATATTTCTTAATTCTCTAAACAAAACATTTTCATAAAATCAATCATATAAATTACTTCATTTTATATTTTTGCCTATTCACAAAATTTTATCTCCAAAATTTCAAATTGTCAACATCAATCATCACTACAAATTTCAATTAAAAAATTTCATAAAACTCTCTTTACACTTAAAATACTATAGATGATAATTATACCATAATAACTCATATATAAATTATTTCAATTTTAATATTTCTTATTCATTCAAGCACAAATAATTATAAATTTTTTATAAAAAATTCTTAACTTATAATATAATAATTTAAAATTCCTTATCACACATAAACTTGAACTTCTAGCTTTTTGTGCATATATAACACTTGGTTTGCTATATTCACAATACTACAATTTAACTAACATCATATATATTTACTACAAATTATAGTCTAGTATAACACCCTAAACATTTATAATATATTGAGCATCAAGTATCTATAAGATTTCAATAATAAATTACTCTAAATAAATTATATTAAATCCTAATGTAGCTAACAAATCCTTCTTATATATATCTATGAATTCAATAACTACATGTGACTAGTAACAGTTAACATATACTATAATTACAATAATATCAAATAGTCACTAAATACAATACAAGTAACTCTATAAAGATGATGAACATAATCCTGATACAAAAACTCAAATAATGAATCTAAATATGAGGCAAGTAAAAGGTATTCACAAAAGTGGAAACATTGAAGTATAAGCAAAAAAAAAAAAAAAAAAATTTATAGACAAAACTTCCTAATGATCCAAGACTCAATGAACCTATAACTCTGATACCACTTTTGTCATGTCCCTATATGAAAGGCTATACGCTCAACCTCACTAGCTTATATGTATATCTAAATTAAGAAAAACATAAATTTTTAAGTATGCAAAAGTAAAATACAATAATAAGAAATTATTCTAAAAATATCTTCAATATACAAATGATAACTTGTCAAATATAATGTATTAGCTAGTTTATAATATATCAAATTCATATATTCAAAACAAATAACGTGTACTCAAAATCCATATGGATCATCTGCTAAAGATAAAAAAATAATTTAATTAAATATAAATAACATTTAAGAAAAAGAATTTATAGACATTAATAGCTCAGCTTGGAGAAATAAGTAGTATGACTTAATATTATAAAAGTCCTATAAAACTGAGTTGTGAAAGAGTGAGCAGAACCACGACTTAGTGAGACATTATATGAGGTAAGAAATGTCCTAACCTCTAATAAAATTAATGTAAAATAACAAATAAACAAACAACATTATACAAACACATCACATGATCAAGTTTAAGTAAACATCCCAAATCACTTACAAGCACACATTAAATAAATTAAGAATAATAATTCATTTCATAAAATCACATATAAGGAAAGTACTAAGACATAATTGATCAAGTAATCCATATAGGGCTTGTATTCAACATATAACATATAGGCTTTGTAGTCAATATATAACATATAAGGTTTGTAGCCAACATATACATATATAATTGCGATCACTGTGTGGTATACACCAAATTATACTCCTTAAGCTTATATACATATATACATGTACCTACAATCTAGGTGCACCATGGAGATTCAAGTCTTTGTCTTTCCCAACACAACACATAACAACTATCATGTTACACTATGCATCACTTCTAAATAAAAACTTTTCAGGCTTTAGAACAAGCTTTCTTTTTCTAGGCTCAGGAAGAACCTTTCCTTTTATAGGCCTAAGGATAACCTTTCCTTTTACAGGTTCAGAAAAAACCTAACCCTAGTATTTTGTTAGGCATAATACCAACCTTTACAGCTTCAAGTAAGGAAAGATCCAAGTAGTGCATAAGCCTCTCAAATAGGCAACAAATACATAATTAGTGCTCAAGAAAACTTACTCTCAAAAGAGTAACAAAAGCAAACTCACTCTACCAAAATACAAAGCAACACCATAAAACATTTGCACAAAGAGTTACAAAGTTGTTCACAATATTTTCTAGCATTTTTCTTAACCTTTCTAAACTCTAAAAATAATTATTATATAACCAAGCTCTAAAACTAGCGTTGGAAAAGTTGATGTTGTGTCTGACAGCTTTTTTTCAAACTAGTCGTTAAAAGTGATAACACTCGTTGTTCTTCATCAACACCCATTAAACTTGTAACAGTTACTTCTAATGCATGTTGAATGTCTTTCAACATCCATTGGCTTTGACTACAACATGTATTAGAGAGAGAACAATGCCTATTGTTAATTTCTAGAAAGCTTTAACTTTATGCTCTATTTTTTTGAACCTTGCACAATAGCTTTCCATGCACATTGAGTAATTCATAATGCATGTTAAAAACTCCTTCAATGCTTATTGAAAATGGCCAATGCCCATTTTAAGTACTAGAAGCTTTAGCTCAGTCTTAGACATTTTTTCCCATACCTATTGCAAATTTGTAATGATTGTTGCTAGATCATATCAATACCCATTGAGAAACTCCAATGCTTGTGGTGTGGTCTAGCATAACTCAGCTTGGACCACTTTTCCAATGCCTGTTATAAAGGGACAATGCCCGTTGCAAGGTCCATAAGACTTTGCCAAAAGAGCAATATCTAATCAACGTCCATTGCACAACATTCAGTGCTTGTTGAATGGTCTAATTCCCGTTAGGAGATTTTTAATGCCTGTTGAATTTGTTTTGGTCCTTTAATGTTTGTTGAGACTTGGGTTCATAATAATATGCTTTTTTGATGTTCGTTGGATCTGTACAAAACATCAAATAAACACTAAAGTATAAAAAATAAGAACTCTTAGTTTTGTTATCATTCAAAACACATAATTCAAAGTAGAGAAGTGAGTCAAATGCTTTAAGTTACATGCTCTCCAAATGTTCTTCCCTTAGCATTCACAACTATCTCCCCATTTTGGAATAATGACAAAATCAAGATGCTTTAATACCAAAAATACAAAACTTAAACATACAAAGGATATCAAATGTTAAAACACAAAACTACAAATAAGATACCAATCAAAATATTCGTACAGGGTTTGATATCAATTCAACATAAGGTTTGACACCAATTATTAGAATATCTACATAAGACTTGATACTAAGTATGCTACTTAACAAGTCACATAAGCTACCAAATTTTGTATCTTAAACACATAGAAGATACCAAGTGTTAGGCTATACACATAAGTGATACTAAACAAAACAAACAAATCATCAAATCAAAGCATCCAAATCTTCTCCCCCCGCTTTTTGTCATACGTACAAATGTTTGTCCCAAAAAAAAATGTTTTTTCCCTTACAAACATTCAAACAACCTTTTCCTAAAATCTAGATAAAGTTTTTTAAAGAAATCAAGGCAAACTTGATGATACCAAAAATACAGAACAAACTGCAAATGATAACTCCCCCTATCTTTATGCTTCCTTCTAATAAATCCCCCAAGATATTCAAACACAAATTTAGTGGACATAACTTGGGATTACATTTTAGTTAAACAAATGGAGGAAAGTAAGAAGGGAAGGATAGTTATTGAAGATTCCAAACTGATACCAAAGATGGTTCATAAAGCAAACTCCCCCTCAACAATATCATATTAAATAAAATAAAAGGAGAGATAGAGATACATTACATATAATGATGTCAATTGTTGTGTTTTCCAATTGATGCCAAATGTTGAATTCTCCAAAAATACAAGTTTTTTTTTTTTTGAAAACTTTAGCTCCTTTTTAAATTATATAGCTCCAATTACTATTTGATTCTCCATTTTCAGCAGAGGATGAAAAGCTTCCAAACCTACAAAATTAAACATTCTCTGGTAAACCATTTTCTTTTGGGTCCATAGAGGTTAGCAACATAAATTTGCTCATCTCTTAATCTAGCACAGCAGAAGTATGCTTTATGGCCAAAATTTCCATAATAAAAGCATTGCCAAAAGGATGTTTTCTTAAGCTCTTGTGGAGATCATGAGTGAAGTGGCATCTTAGAAGATTAGTATCTAAATCATAATGGAACCCTTGCATTTTTGACATGCTTAGTTCTATAAAAGAAGGCATGATTTGCCTTTGGCATTTAAGAGTGCAGAAGAGTGCAACAATAATTATGTACATGTGAATTAGATGAAGGTGAGTGAACTATAGCTTTGGTAGTAGCTGTAACATCCCTATCCCTATTCATTGGCATTACCACATGAATATATTCATTGCACAAATGATATGAAATCACATATGAGCATATGCACTGTATCAAATGATATGAAATCTCACATGAACTTATGCACAGGATAAATAATCATTTAGACATGTGAATTGTAAAAACATGACAATGACACTTGCACCGTTGCATTTGGGGACACTTCAACATATCTATAGTGTTTGCATAGTTATATAACAAATTATTTCATGTTGTGTGCTTATTATATCATCATAAATAATAGTGTTTGAGGGCTCATCTAAAAGTATAAAGAGCATCTAGAAATTAGAGAATGGACGAAGGTGATGAAGGAATGAAGAAAATGGACTAAAAGCAAAACTGTTTAACTTTCAACCAATAGGAAC
>CATIWR010017148.1:0-72989 GCA_949677035.1 Omphalea diandra | reverse complement strand
TTTTTTTTTTTTTTTTTTTTTTTTTTTTTTTTTTTTTTTTTTTTTTTTTTTTTTTTTTTTTTTTTTTTTTTTTTTTTTTTTTTTTATTTTAATTTTTTTTTTTTTTTTTTTTTTTTTTTTTTTTTTTTTTTTTTTTTTTTTTTTTTTTTTTTTTTTTTTTTTTTTTTTACAAAAAAAATTTTTTTTTTTATATTTCCTCAACCAAAACCCTTCCCCCCCCCCCCCGCCCCCCCCCCCCCCCCCCCCCCCCCACAAAAAAAAAAAGAAAAAAAAAACAGAAGTCAATCTCTCTCTCTCTCATCTCTCATCATTTTTATTCAAGTTATAGTTATCAACATCTTGTTTTGGGGGGAAAATGAAACAGATTCATAATGAAAATCCCAAGTATAACATAATAGGAAACCAATTTTCCTTTTCCCTTCCTTTTCTGTATTTCAGTATGCTATACTCCCAGAATCAGTTAACTGCTTTAGCAACTAGGATCCGACAGTTAGATCTGCCTTCTATGTTGATAATTTAGAAGAAAATAATCATCTTGCCAATTATCTTGCCCCTCTTTATGCTGAGTGCACTGGAATCAACTAACAATGCCAGCAATAAGAATGTAATAGTCAATTGTTTTCCATGTACTTCCAATTACAAGAAAAAAGGAGAAAATTACAAAAGAAAACCAACACTACTAGTCCTGGATAAGCAAACCTACAATTAAGATTGGATCATTTTTTGCCTTATATTCATCCTATTCCATATTTCAATTTTCAAATGCTTCATATGCTAAGCTAAGGACAATACATATTTATGGCTGACTCTTACAAAGTTTACAAGGACTAGGATCACAAATTAGACAAAACACTGAACAAAGTATGCAGTAAAAAGAGGCTAGGAGTTCACCAATACAAGGTAGAGAGGCTATGAAAACAATGAATGTGCGGGAAGTAAAACTCAGTAAAATACTCTGATGAGCAGAGATACATACCTGCACAGCATTCAAAGGAACATCACCAGAAGAGACTGCTGCAACAACATTGATCACAAGAGCTGCAACATTAACAGTAAGTTGGAATTGGATAAATTTCTGAATATTGGCATACACAGAACGACCCCAGCGTACAACCTACAATAAGAATAAATTTCCATTATATTTCAACGGTAAAGAAAAGGAAAACGAAAATAGCCATATGGGCTATCAGTGGATCCTAAGAATTATGAAGATGCACTGCAGTAGAAAGGTTTATGGACTTGGAAGACTCTACATTACTTCAATACTTTACCCAAAGAACTTGGGATACAAAAAAAACAATAAAAACCAATGATATCAACTACTTTTTCCTTCAAGCATATATTTAATAACCTTTTAGAACCTCATAATTCAAAGAAATGGTCCAGGAAATGATAACATATATCACTATAACTTTGTTCTCCCAGAAACATGAAAACAAGGTTAGCAAGACAAGGTGCCGCATGGTTGCTCAACCAATGCAAGTGATACTCGAGATTATGAAAAAATTTTGTATGATACAACTAGAAGGTTAATACAGCTTTTTTTTCAAAAAATTCTATTTTAGAAATCTTTTCTAAGGATCAATATATTCATTCCACAGATAACTCCAGCAGATGATCTGCCTGCTATAAGGCCAATAAGATATCACACAAGAGAAACTAGGAGCTGTGCTACGGATTTTAAGACTGAAACATTTACAAAAAGAAAACAGTTGTTCAAGCATCCTAGAAACTCATAACTCAATATTCACACAGAACATAAAAAACAGCTTCACAATGATTTTGACTGAAGGATCCAGAGAGCCCTTTAAAACCAATTTCAAATGAGCAGAATGCATTATGCATAAGAGAAACTCCAACTATTTCAGGGAACACCACTTTTGCTATATCCACAACATATTTCTAGAACTAAAGTTCCATTAACATCTTCATGGGAACCTCGATAAGCCACTTTTCAAAGTATATTAACTTGCATTTCAGCAAATTTCGGCTTGTTTGGAACTTTGGAGAAGTGGCCACAATTAGCTCTTGGCAGCCTGTGATTGGTGGTAAGCTATAGGCAATTAATGATAGCAATTTTGTCATAAAAGTGTTTGATTACTTGGCTATTGACTGTAAAAATTGACAAGAAGATTTGAGTTCTATATTTTATTATGAGAGCTATTGCATTATCTTTTTTTTTTTTTTCCATTAAAAATGAATTTCTTCCTGAGTTTATTATTTACTACACATAAAAAATACATACAAACCGTAGACATTATCTGTAACAACTGTCATTATTATATATAAACTCAAATTCACAACTAAATACAATAAACACCGAAAATATGCATATTTATTTCTCGTGAATCCTACTTCAACATTTAGCTAAAGCGTGACATTTGTTATTTATGTATGATATCTTAAAAGGTTTCAGAACTTTATCTGGATATTAAAAGAGACCCACAAAAACTAGGGTTGAGCAAAAAAAAAAATCCAAAAATAAACTTATAATGGATAAAGTGATTCAAAGATTTTAGGTAACTGAACTAAAAGACAATTATTATGGTTACAGCTCCAAAATTTAGCATAAAAAAAATATTCTGCTTACACTTTTCATTTTCTAAATGTAGATTCTTATAAGTTTCTAATTCACCCTATTAATATGTTACAACATTAATTAAAAAATTAACAACAAATATACTTTATAAGGATAGTAATGGATACAAGAAAAGGAATTTTTCTGAAAAGATCACAATGATTAGATGCTTTATTGGTGAAATTTAGATTTGAATTAACTTTAAATTAATTCTTAAACAGGTTAAATACCAAACAAACTACTAAAACCCCAATAAATTATAAAATGGTTAACTGTGATGCCCCTATTCAAAAGTTCCTCCACTTTAAAGAGAAAGCATATTCAGCACTTCAACTTTCATTTTGACCCGTTTAGCCACTTAATTCTCAATTTCTGTTTCTATTGAATCTAATTATCCAAAAAAATATGCATAAATCGATTTAACACGATAGTGCATACCATCATGCCTCATCAATGTAATAAAATGTAAAACTGATATTTTCTAAATAAAATCAAAAAAATCCATTTTAGCATATAATAGAATAAAAAAAATAAAAGAACTCCATATGGGAATTAGACTAATGATTAACAATTGAGTTTTAAAAACCCTAAAACCAATCTCCAAAACCCAACTTTCCCTAGTTGTGTCACATCAACAGCACTAACCATTTTTGTCACCCTTTTTTCTTGACAAGTAATCAATTGCAGCTCCTCCCTTTTGCCAATTTTATTTATTGCAAATCAGATATTTAGCACCTTAAGGCTGATTGAGGACAATTTTTTTTAATTAGTAGTAGGAATATTTGCAATTGCCTTGAAATCAAGATTCCTTTTCTTTGTAAAAGCCAGCAATTGTGTTAAAGTTGGGCACCTTAAGGGTAAACAGCATCTAGTTATAGACACCAAAAATGCTGGAGATTAAAAAAAATATAATTGCTAACTTCTAAAATTTGACTGAGAATAAAGGTAAGCATGGTTCAGTTCAGCTCGGTTATTTCAAATAACTAAAAATCAGTTCTTTGACTTTCCAAAGAACTGGAATCAGATCAAATAGGATAACTGAAACTTAATTGCACTGATTTTTCGGTTCAGTATGGTTTGGTTCTTCAAATGCAGTTGGATTGGTCCAATACTATAGACACACACTCACACATATATCTAGATACATACACAGACACACTCACACATATATCTAGATACATACACAGACACACACACATTTTGGTTCATTATTGCGATTCAATGTAATGCGATCCAGTTTAGTTTAGTTCAGCTCAGTTCTAGTTTTGGTTGTATTTTGTCACTTTCAAAATGATTAGCCTTTAACCAAGTGCTTGCTTATAGCATTTAGGCAAGCTCCTCTTGGGAAGAAAGAGGCACAAAAAAAATGTGCACCTAGCTATAATCTAAGTTCCCAATGCCAATTTACTTAGAAGCCTAGCTTTTCCTTTTAAAGTTAAGGGTATTATGATGAACAAGTCTTTAGATGTTTTACAACACATATTTCAAGGTCTCATGATCCGTATTTAGGATGTTTTTTTTGCAAGTCAAAAAAAAAAAAAAAAAACAAGCAGGCTGCACATAGCAAGCAGTCTATGCACAGCTTAAATTCTTCAAGACTGCACCAATGGCCCCTGCCATTAACTGCAAAGACAAAGAAAAGTAAGTTTCTTCCCATTTTTAGATGGCTTTCTCTAACTTTTTCATCAAATCACCATTCCTATTGATGTGAAGATCCCTCTTTTTTCACCAAGGAAAAAAAAAAAGATCCCTCTCTCTCTCTCATCCATTTCTTTCTTATTTTATTATTCTTTTCTGAATCTGATTTTTAATTATTTTGTTCACTTTCGTGGTTAGGCTTCTTATATTTCATTCTCTATTAACCGTATAATTCCTCTCCTCATCCTTGTTTTTTCTTTGAACAGTCTCTTCTCCACATCTTTGTCTTATACCTTCAATTATATAGCTGCATTTCCTTTAACTGCCTCTTACTATTTCTACTTGCTTTCCTAGTTTGCATTGCTGTATCCATCATTTTGATTAAAACCTATGAATAATTTAAAATTTAGGCTGATTCTAGTCAAGTAGTTTTTATCTTAACTTATTTGTCTTTTTGTTGATTTTCATGTGTTAAAAAGTTTATTCTGACAATCTATAAGATATTTTTATGCTGGTTTTCAGGTATTTGCACCTTTCTATGCTCAGGCGAGCAACTATGCTGCACCTAGCGTGGTTTTGTATTGTGATCATAGTCACGTGTAACGGAGCTGTTGCAGCCATAATGTAACGGTAACAATAAACTGTTATGCAATTTTAATGCAAAAAATTACAAAATACCAGAAACTAAGATTTATTAACATAGGTCACTAAAACTAAGAATTATAACTAACATGCATTAAACACCATAGATATTTTTGTTCAGAATTAATAATCAACTTAAATAAACGATGTATAGACATTCTAGCCCCAAGAATTAGCTTTTGTAAGTAATGAGAAGAAGAATGTTAGAGTTGTGCATCTTGATCCAGTCTGGCTTGATATGGGCACTATATAGAGTTAGCTAGACGGTAGCAAGTTTCTGGTAGAAAGAAATGAAAAATAAGAAGAAGAATATAAAGATAAGATGAAGAAGCAAAATGAGCGGTAAAAGAAAGAGGACCTTTTCTCGATAGGCAATAAACAAAAGAGGACAAGGGCATGTAAAACCTAAAAGGGGAAAAAAATTATTGCACTCTCGTTAAAGTAATGGCCATTACTGTTATGTAACGAACATTATGGCCGTTACAAGAGACAAATTTTTTTACCATTATTTAACATAAATAATGATCACAACAGGCTGAAAATCCATTACATGATGACTGTTATGTTATGCAACTGTCATTATTTAAAACTATGCCACCTTATGCTTTACGCGATAAAATAACCTATCACCTTAGTGAACTTTCCGCTTTTGACTACTTTGGTTTATCCAAGATCACGCTCACCCCCCTAAGAATCAATAGAGACCTCAATTGCCAATTCTATTTAATGATGAACCAAACAAAATTATTTTAGATGAAATGAGTTGGACAATAGTGTCTTTGATCTACTTATTTTGAGGCCTTATATATGAGAGAGCATTTGGTTCAAAAATTTTAAAAAAAAATATGAACCGAACCAAACTAAATAACTTTACAAATCAAATTGAACTGAATTAATCTTGTTCAACTTAGTTACGGTTCAGCTTGATTTGAGCTGAATATTTTAAAAAAAAATTTTAAAATATTTTTAATATAAATAATAGTTCTTATAATACATTTTAAAATATTTTTAACACAAATAATATATTTTTAGTATAAATACTAAATTTTAAATAGGTTGCATTATCTTCGTTTGATTCAATATAAATTCAACCTATTTTGGTTTAATTTTAAAAAAATTCATGTCAATTAGGTTCAATAGAAAATTTTTATCTAAAAACCGAACTAAACCAAATCATCTGAAATTTTTTAAGGAAATTGAACCAAACTGAATTTATATTTAAACTGAACCAGTCTGGTTTGATTCAGTTGGTTTTTCGGTTTCCACCAATTATTGCCACCCCTACTTATACAGAGTCTTAACAAGTCTAACAGTTCGTTCCACTAATACAGTTTTGTATTTGGTGTCCAACTCCCATAAGATTGAATAGTAAAATTACTTAGAAGTTTATGATATTAAGCTGTATAAATGCCTAAACTTTTACTAATTTATACTTTAATTTTTCCAAATAAAATCCCATCAACTATGATCCTCGAGTTATATTATGCAATTTTAAACTCAAACTGTGAGGCTTTCTTGATAGGAGTGATTCCTAGATACTAGAGTAAGGCTCGGTTTTATTTGTTTGCTTTAAATCTTCATTTTATGTTATGAAGAAACCCAGACCTACCATCATCTTTCAACCTAATTTCTTCAGTTTTATAAACTCTAACACTAGTCTCCAAAAATTCAAGTTTTTTCCTAGACATTCTAGACGAGACTTCATATGAAAACTACAAGATCCTAATATTTTGTTTCTTCAATCTTCTTCAGTGATGGAGGGTGTCCTTTGGAACAAAATTCAATAACTAAAAGCTAAAATCAATGCTTTCATTGTAAAAATGGATAAGTCGCATTTTCTAAAGCAAATATATAGTGGTCCAATAAAAGCTCCTTTATTTTATCATGAATTCATGGCAATTAGGCGGTTCCACATGTTAAGGAGCAAAAGCATCAGGATTTAAGATGACAGAGTCAGTTAGAAAGAGGGAAAAAGCTAGACCAGCTACTATGAAGTCCTAAATGAAAGTGGCAAAAAAGCATACCCAACAAGTAACAGAGCAGAGGCACAAAAACCAACTGAGAAACAAAAAACTATTAAATTGACAACTATAGCAGCCACAACAGTGAAAACTATTAAATTGACAACTATAGCAGGCACAACAGTGAGATAGTAATGGCAGGAAGAATCTCAAAATGCTTTTCAAAAGGAAGATTAAGTATGAAAGCAAGGAATTTCATGTTGAAAATGTTATTGAAAGAAAAACAGGAAGAAAATTCTGCCTGTAAAGGATTAATCAAATCCAAACAAAGTGTTGTGCCCCTTGAAGACTATTTCTTCTATGCTACAAGTCAACCAATCCTATATGAATCTGGTTCCTTGAAAAAAAGTGGCAACTACCATCTTCATTCCTTCATGTTGATCGACACAAGTCATCTTAGACGAATTTATTTAACTACGGGTGCGATGGGAAAAAATTAAGTAAAATATACGCTCAATTTAAACGTGAAAAGAGAAGTTAACAAAAGCTACTAAACTAGAAATATGCAAAGGAAGAAATAAGTTGCAACAAAGTTGAAGAGAAAAACAAGATTGCATTAACTACACAGCATGCCTCCATGTAACAAACAAAATTAAAATTCTCAAAATGATAACATATGCACATAAAAGAAACCAAACCCATAAAGAAGTTCAAAAGGAAATTGAATGATCAGGGAAGCAGATGAAGCTTTAATTTATACGGTAGGTGATTGGGACTGGTCTAATCCTTTGTTAATACATTGCTTACAAAAATGAAACAGAAAAATCTGCTGATTGTCTGTATCATATGTGCTTACAAAAATGAAACAGAAAAATCCGCTGATTGTCTGTATCATATGGTAAAAAATTAAGATTCAGTCCATAACAAGTGCCAATGCAATTTTCTCGCTACAAGAGTGAAAGATAAATCAACTCAAACCTGAAAAAAACATGAACAAAGTTTTTTGCTTAGATAAAAAGTAAAGTGATTACTAACCTTTACAACTGAAGCAAAATTATCATCCAAGATAATAATATCTGAGCTTTCTTTTGCAACTTCAGTTCCTTGAATGCCCATAGAAAGGCCTATATCTGCCTAAAATACAGAAATGTAAAAATTGCAATCAACTAAACTATGCCAAGGAAGCATCAAATGAAATGTGTGAAGTCAAGCAAATAAAGTATAGAACAAAATACCATAACCAAATAAATTGACTACAGAACACCTTGAGGATTCAATGCGTCCTAGAACCATCTCACTCATACTACCAAGAATTTGGTGGCATCTATGCACACAAAATATCCTCAGTCTCATTTTATTTTTATTAGCTGTGATACAGGGAGATTTGCACTTACATCATGTTGGTCACTTGAATAATATTGATGACAACACAAGTATTCAATTTGTTCAGACATTTTCATGTTTATGCCTACGACATGTCAATGAAAATATGTTCGATGATGTTGGAAAGTGAGATTTAGTGAAAATTTGTAAATATATTTTTATGGTTTAGTTAAAAGGAGCTGAGCTCCCATATTTTAAGGAAACAAGTTATGAGTCTAAAGCAATAGTGAACCATACTTTTTAGGTAGTCAAAGTATGGCTTGGCTCTATATAAAGAGCATGAAATGTAAGGGTTATTATATATATGAAAAAGTGAACAAAAATGAAGAAAAAGAAAATAAAAAAAGTGTTTTCATGTTCTGATGTCTCTGCTTCAAAGCTCTACTTTACTGTTTATATATTGTCATGTTATGTTTCTTAAATGTTCATCTTCTTCTTTTTCGTAAACCCAACAAATGGTACCAGAGCTCCAATGATCTTTGAGGGGCCTGTTTTCTTTTAAAAGAAAAAAAAAAAAATTTCTCTGTTTTTTGAAATCTTTTTGTCCCAATGAAACTGCTCCATCAAAGCAAACAAAGAGAAAGTTGTTTTGAATATTTAGCAAGTGTAAAACAAAAGAAATGGTACTGTTTTAAAAAAATTTGATGGTTGATTTTTCTTTTCAAAATGATAAAATGCTTGCTTCTGGGTTGCGGTACTTTGTTTTTTGAACAAAAACAGAAAAAAAGATTTAATGCTTGTTTGTGACGCTCTGTTTTTTGAAACAAAAACAGGAGAAAATTTTCCATGTTGTCTGTGTTTTCAAATGAAAAACAATGGAAAGACCACATGCAAGTCTTTAAACTGCTGCAAATGTATTTTAACAGACCAACAAGTCTCTAAACTGAAAATGTGAAGAAGACCATCATGTCTCTAAACTGAAAATTTGCTAAAGACTGTCAAGTCTTTAAACTGAAATGTGAAAAAAAAAAAAAATGAATGAAGGGACCAACATGTCCTTAAAATGAATGTGTTTGAAGAGGACCAACATGTTCTTAACCTGTCGTATGGCTTTTGCAAGGGAAGAAGACCTACTAGTCTTTAAACTGGAGAACATGGAAGAAGACCGTCATGCCTGCAAACTGAAAAATCATGAAATTGAAGGGACCTTCATGTCCTTAAAATTGAAGAAGAAAGGATTTGCAACCAAAATGTCAAGGAATAGCTATCCTTGATGAGTTCTTGATATTAAAAGTAACTAAAGTGTTAAGGAGGAACCATGGAGTTAAGGAGGAGCAAGCAGAAACTTCGTGAAGGGTTCATAGAAAAGCAGCCAAAAAAAAAAATTAAGGAGGAGCTGCCTTAATTGATGCGTTCTTGATGATAAAATCTCAAACTTCCAACAAAATCTCAAGGAGTGTTGGAAAGTGAGGTTTAATGGAAATTTGTTAAGATATTTTTATGGTTTAGTTAAAAAGGAGCTTAACTCCCATATTTTAAGGAAACAAGTTATTGGTCTAAAGCAATGGTGAACCATACTTGTTAGGTAGTCAAAGTATGGCTTGGCTCTATATAAAGAGCATGAAATGTAAGGGTTCTTATATATATGAAAAAGCAAACGAAAATGAAGAAAAAGAAAATAAAAAAAGTGTTTTTATGTTCTGATGTCTGTGCTTTAAAGCTCTGCTTTGTTGTTTATATATTTGTCATGTTATGTTTCTTAAATGTTCATCTTCTTCTTCTTCTTCGTAAACCCATCAGATGACCACTCATAATTCAATCTTCCAAATGTTGATGAACTAAAAATCATATGATAGCATATGATATATTGCTTATAAACCAGGACCTCCATACTTGCCCTACAGGCACCAAGGTACTGCCATTTAGGCAAAATGCAGATGTATTAGCATGAAATTGTTGCAACAGAATGAGTAAATGCACATGCAAACACTTCGAAGTTCAGGTACCTAGGATAATAGAAGCTTGATCTCAATGAGCCTGAACTACAGTCCATCTCCCTAGATTGCATTAATAGAATCCCTCATTGTTTCACCAAAGCAAGCAAACAAGAAGCCTCAGAATTGATCTAAATCAGACCATAAATTCCGATGGATCCTGTATTATCTTAATCTCTATGATATATCACATACTGTACAATTAACATAGAGCTAGTGCTGACAAACCTCATGAAGTGCAGGGGCATCATTTGTGCCATCACCAGTAACAGCTACAACTTCTCCTCCTTTGCGTAAGGCTTGAACAAGCAAAAGCTTGTCACTCGGAGATGACCTTCCCATCACCTATACATCATTTCTTCCAAAGTAAACACCTTTTTCATGTTGAAATTAACCAAAACACATAACTCAAACTTCTAGAAGAACATTATTAGCTTTGTTAAGATCTTTATTTATTGCACTTGATCACAGCAATTTCAAGCTCTTTGACACCTACTGTTATTTTCTTGGCAATCTGTTCTCTTTCCTTTTCAGAATATGCACGGAACACCTTTCCTTCAATGATATTAGGCTCAGTAGCATCTGCATTTGAACCAAGAATCCCACACTCCAAAGCTATTGCTTTCGCTGTTTGAAGATTGTCTCCAGTGACCATTCGTACCTTTAGTTTTCCAAAAATATGATTCCAATATGTCATTGTCAATCTTTGCTCATTACAACATATATAGGAAAAAAAAAATTAATTGACTAGTAGTCTTTTTCACAGATTTATTTGACATTCAATTAAAGAAAGGCTAAAAACTGAATTATGACTAAATAATCAACATAAGAAACCACTTTAATAAGTTAAAATCTAAACCTGGTTTCAGACAAGAACAAACTACCTTAACTCCAGCATCTGTGCATGTTCTCACTGCATCTTCTACGCCTGGGCGACAAGGATCCTACAAATGAAAATCTAATGACCAGCAGAACACTACATGGAGAAATGATTTATATGGTGAAGAAAGATTACTCCCCATCAATGCACTTATTTGAAACCTCTAAAAGAAACACTTCTGATGGTTGACCAAAAAACATGATATTACTCTTAATGTAGTCAAAAACAGAGAAAGCTTGCATCATATCACTATCAATGATAAAAAAATCACAAGAATGTTATTTACAAAATGGTATGAAGACAAATAAGAATATGTGGAAAAAGTCATTGATGCTGTGCTCTTATGGCAATTGCCCTGTAATTTTTGAGAGTGAGAAAGTGAAAGGATAAAAGAGGAAGAAAAGGATTCACAACAATATAATAAAAATGTTTCAGGATGTGAACCTTAATGCCAACAATAGCTAGCAAAACAAGGTCATCTCCAGGTAAGACCCATTTATCTAAGCCTTCTTCATCAGTAGGAACTTCGCCCAAGTCACATGATCTGTATGCAATGGCAACACACCTCAAGCTGCGTGTGGCCATGTCATCAATAGCAGCCTTGAAAAAATCCTGCAAAGCAATTTAAATGAGGAATGATTCTTACACAAAATGTTTGCTCACAATGTGAAGATGTTTTAAGATTCTTTCTGAACCTTCATAGGGAAAGACGGTTCATATGGTGATCTATTTTGTGTCTGCTGCATTGCCTAGTTGATAGCAACTGGGGGTTAAAAGATCAAGGTATGTTCATCCAATGATCATGATCATTTCAATGCAACTTCTATTAGCAGAAGTCATAATGTTTAACTGCAAACTTAGATGCCATGGTAAAAAAAAAACTGCAAATGCAACTCCTGTCCATTCTCTCAAGATCCAGACAAAGAAAATTCTCCTGTAAGGCTATGTTTACTTATGGAAAACAATTGTCCATTGTCCCTTTTCAGTTTTCAAGGAAAACTACAATTTTTATGTTCCATGGAGAACTTGACAATTGAGTTCACTTTTTAACGATAGAAAACTATGTCCCATTTTCCCAAATTAGAAAACATGTTTTATTATTATTGTTTCTGGTCCTAAAAAATCAGTGCTAAAAGTAATTTCTCTCATACTTCTAATGAATAGTATTATTTTAAAAATATACCACGTCCAAAAGAAATAATGAAAAGTGTAAAAAGAGATTGAATAAGTGAAAAAGATGAAATGAAAATTTAATTTGGGATAGTTATGATGGCACCTAAGAAAAATTAAAAAGAGAAAAAAATTATAAGCATTGACCTAGGTTTATTCTCAATAATCATTAGATAAAAGAAACAAAATGAAATTAACAAAAAGAACTGCTAAGGATGGGATTCGAATCTCAGGCCCAGGTGTCCAATCAAATACATTAAATAAAGGAAATCAAAGGACATCTCCATTCCCCATGTTTCCCAAATAGAAAACAAGTTATTTATGATAAAAGGAAACACATAAAAAAAACATGGTAAAGTAGTTTTCAAAGGGATGGCATAACTCTAAAAAATTGGAAAAATCAGTTTTCTTTTTCCTGTTTAGAAAACACTCTCACATGAACACAATATTCCGATTTTCCAATTTTTCTATGAATTTTTTTCCAGAAAACTAGCTAGTTTTTTTTTTTTTTTTAAGTAAAAACCCCCTAAATTCTAACCAAACCTTTATGTTTTTTTTTTTTCATAATATCACCCAAAGTGTACGAAATAAGCAGTTTTACCCAAGTTTAGCCAAACTTGTATCAATATCACCAATGGTCCAACATACATTCCTCAAGTGGGCTCCATATGTTGAGATGGATGCCCAATAAGAAAAATAATAATAATTTTTTCGTAAGTTAGCCCCACCACTTGGTCAACTTAGGTTGACCACCTCTTTCATATCCTCCCATTTGTTTGTTCATCTCCTCCATGACCTTCCCTCCCTCCACTGAATCAACCAACACCATTGCCTTCTCCTCTTCACTACTCCACTCCCACCACCAACATCACCACACCTTCAACAAATTGTGTTAGATCTCTAACACCAACATCTCTCTTTTATTCACCGCTACCCCTTCACCAAGCCCAATTCACCACCACCACCTCCTCCTTGATTACTACACAAAATGGAAGAATGAGAGCTTGATGCATGGAAGTGCCTCAAGGGAAGCATTTCCACCTTTTAGAAACATTTCCTTTAAGGAAACTCACTAAAATGGATCTGAAATGTTTTCAAGCCAGTTTCCACAATTTACAAAAAAAGACATTTCCCGTTTGGAAACATGTTTCTTTGTTTGGAAATAAAACACACAGACGCAATCAGTACTCAAAAAAACTCCTGATCTCCCTTCTCTTCTCACTAACATGATTTGACGGCAACAACGAGGCAACCGTTGAAGAAGGCTAACAACAAAGCCTCCAAACACAGCAAGCCAAATCTTCTGCCTTCCATTCAAGTGACGTGATCTGACGGGCAATTTTCTGGCAACAACAATGACAGTGCTGACATTTCCATTTTCCTTTTCATTCATCTCTAGTGGTTTTTTTTATGGTTTTTGAATTCAAAAATAAAACAACCATGTTTAGTATTTGATTGTTATATCTAAAATCTAACTAACTTTACAAAAATTGATACTAATGAATTTATTAAAATGAGAAATTCTTATCATAAATATAAAATAAATGGATTACATTCTCTATGATAAAGTTGGTGATGGTCTTCTAGTTGCATTTGTGCTTGTTTTAATTTGCTATCATAGATTAATGCTATGAATATAATCTGATTAGTGCAATCTAAGTTAGTTTTTTCTCATCTACCACTATTCTTTAACTCTTAAATTATTGTTGTTCTTTTTCTTTGTTTTGCTGTTCAAATTATACTTGTTTATTTTTTCAACGCGAGGAGGATTTGTTATCTGAAATTTTCCATTCTCGTCTTTTTTCCTTGATGATTAATTTGCTATCCAAAATTTTGCTTATATGTTTCTACGCAAGGAGAATTTGTTATCCTAATATTGTTTTGAATAATTATCTTTAATAGTTTTTTTTTTTTTTGTATGATTTGATCATTAAAAGTAATATTTTCTTCATCAATAATTATTAATGTATATATGCATAAAAATATTTACAAATATATCCATATATTTTTTATATTTGTGCATTTTCTCCAATATACATTTTCTAAATTTTTGAAAAATGTCAGTTCTCCATGTTTGTTTCTGCGTTTCCCGTTTCCATGCTACCAAAGGGAGAAGTAGTTGCAACGACAGCGAAGGGGATGGAGGACTCAAGTATGGAGAAGGCTTAACAATTTGTGAGTTTGTCTCTCAAGAGCTATATCAAAGAAAAAGTTATGTAGAATGCAATCAGAAATTTCATTGATGAAAGTAAACGGCTGGGTGCGATGAGAGGCAAATCCAACAATGTTATTATTGATGTTGACCGAATATTTCCCCGTCATTGACCGTTCTCAAACATCTCAAAAACCAAACCAAAACAAACCACCCCCCCCCCCCCCCCCAAAAACAAACTCCTCAAAAGTCACACTCACCTCAACAATCACACTCGCCTCACCATACAGTCCCCTGCACCCATTGCAATCACCACACACACACAGAGCCCTCTCTCCTTCCTGAATCTTACACACCTACAAACCCATCTTCCTTCATCACACACATGCACCGCCCAGTCCACAAAGCCACCACAGTCTCACACAAGTCACAACAAAAATCAAAAGAGAGGACAGAATTCATTTGAAAAAAATAAAAGAGAGGAGAGTACAAGCTAAACACACCAACAAACACAACAAAGAAAGAAAAGAAAATGTTTTGAGAAAAGAGAGAGATAACATTAGTGACAGCAAGCTGGCCTGTCGTTACCATTGATGCCAGCGAGAATGTGAAAGAAAACAGAGGGGGCAAATGTTTGGATAAGGGATGGAAATGGAAATGAAATTTTTAAAAAAATAGAACAAAATTGGAAAGAAGAGAAAATGAAAAGAAACGAAAAGGGTTGATGGTCGGCAATTAATTAGCTTGTTTATGGGTTTAGGCAGATGCAACAATGAACGGTGGCTAAGGGTTTTGAGATCTAAAGAATGGAGTTTTTTTTTTTTTTGTTGGTAAAACAAAGGGAATGGATTTAGGTAGATTTAAAAAGATATTTCGCATGGCTCCTGCTTCATATGCCAAAGTTTGACCATTGGTGATATTAACAAGTTTGGTTGAAATTAGATAAAACTGCCTCTTTTATCACCTTTAGGTGATATTGTAAAAAAATAAATGAAAAGGTTTTGGTTTTTCGTTTCTTCTCTTTTTTCATTAGGCCAAATTCTAGAAATGATTATGATATTACTTTTGAGTTTCTAGGCAATATCAGTGCACAAAAATATAGACCAATTGAACGGCAAACCATAAGGAATTTCTATCTTGGACATAGGTGGATAAGGAGTTCTCCCAAGAAAAAAAAACAATCAATTATTTGTGCACTGTAACTCAAGGACACAATATCCTATAGACGACTGAATAAAATGAAAAGTCACAAGGTTTGGATGGATTCATGTGACAATAGCATCATTCAAGTTTTCCACATAATATATCTAATAATTATGCATTTAACACAATCCCAAGCCAATCTGTAATCTTCACCATTTTTTGTAGATTTACTAACAAATCATTTTGTATGTCATGTTGCCGATAAAAACAGTGCCCCATCACTTATCAAATCCTAAGTACCAAGAAGCATAAATAGATATTTAAGGTCATGACACATGAATATGATATTATTTAGCAAACTATTTGATATTCATAACTTGAATAGTTCAGATCTTTAATCTAATGGCAAATCCAAATTCCAGTAGGTTTCTCATAATTCCCGCATTTTCTAGAAACTTCATTCAAATATTATTATGATTTCAGCAAGAGAACACCATTCTCACCTTATCATTTTCAATGGATTGGAGGCAAAAGTTTGAGTCAACATATCTTGTGCACGAGGCAAGAACCATCTCAGCTGCTCCCTTCCAATGTATATGGACTTTAGAGTCCATCTACCAAAAAAATTAGAAAATTTTCGTGAGCATAAGGAAATATATGAATATATAAATGCAGCATGAAAAAAGATGTTCTATACTTTTTTTTTTTACTGTTGATGCAAAATTTCATCTACTCTCGTGTCAATTTGTTGCATACTGAAAAAATGAAACTATTTACAATACAATAACTATTTCCTAACTACATAGTAAAGAGGTGATTCAACAATTGAGATCATACAACCGCATGATAAATGTTCAACAAAGTGTCAAATTTATAACCAAACTACAATGAGAAGTTAGAATTGAGAGATGGTATACCCTTTGCACTGCAACGCCTCCTCGTTTTTTCTCCGAGTTGAAAGGGAAGACCTGGAGAACTTTTGACTGTGATCTAATGACATCAAACTTCATGCCCAACTGAAAAGGGAAAAGAGAGAAAGAAAAGGAATATTTACTCAGTAATTAACTTCACAAAGAAAGACATACTTAACATATACACTAAAACATGACTAAAGAGTGTGCCTTGACAGCCCAAGAAAGAATAGCCTTTTCAGTTGGAGATCCAGTAACCTCAACATTTTCTCCATCCTGCCAAATTAAACGCAGTCAACGCTTTCATTCTTCAGAAAGCAATTATACTAAGAACTAATAAAATTGATGGAAATAAATCCTGGACATTAAATTAACTCAACAAAGGTGAAGCATACATTCAGATTCAAGATTGTATCCTATCATAAGAATATTAAGGGAGTATAGAGAAAATTTAAAAAAAAAAAAAAAAAACTGATGATTAAAAAAAGAAAGGACAAACAAATGCCTATTACCAATTATAACTTAAAACAAAGAAAATTGTTCATTACTTCCTAAAGAAACTTCAGTTATAATCCAACAACCTTTCATTAGATAGTCTTTTAGTCAATATTGGCAAATGTGAAACAAATACATTAAGGGATCATTTGGTTTCCGTACTCAAGATTACCAGCTAGAATTAACTTAGTGGATTTCAAGAAAATTGATTCTAGAGATGCAACATTGTTTTGTTTTATTAGGAAAATAAAAAAGGCTTTACTCAGAACATAAGATTTCTGCATGTCATAATGCAATTGAAAATATACCACGTAATGACAAAGACAAATAGAATAATGCTAGGAATAACATTTTATTTAGTTAATTTGTAAAGCCAACCATCCATTCCAATTTAGATGATCATATGATAAAAAAAATTTTATTCAAAACTCACATGTAATTTATTTTAACTATCGCAAACCTATAATAGTTTAGTTTTTCAAAACCAATAATAACATAGAATTAAATCTAGACTCTAAAAAATCTTACATGATACAAGATTCAAATAACATGACAAGACAGTCTGTCTTTCTCTAGTGTTTGGGGCGCACAAGGATAGGCAAGCTTGCTCAAATAGTAACTTTTTGTCTTACCTAGGTCAGATGTTTACTATATAGCAAGATATAATTTATTGAGTAGCATTCTTATTTTACAAATTAGTATTAGGTTTGAGCCTATAAATAGGACCCATACCTTCATATGTATTTGGTAAAATTGGGTTGGAGTTGATTATTAATAAAGTTGAGAATTTGTTTCTTTATATTTTATTGTGTCCCTTTTTGGTGAATTCTTGATGAAATTGAGTTCATTTGAATCCTTGGAGTGGTTTGCCAAGTCGGCACTATTAGCCGTCAACATCTACACCATTGTAATCTCACCAATATCAAATTCTACCATTCCTACTATTATTTTGCTAGAGTGAATCTATGGTCTCTTTCGTGCTTCAATTGTTATTTCTACGTTTCTACACAAATCTACAACTTCATCTACCTTACATATCATATTACCAAGATCTACACCTGTGACATTTATTGCATACCCTGCATAATCATGTCAGAATTGGCATCAAGGGCATTGGTTTGTGATCCTCAGGTTTAAATCACGTATTGTTTCAAAGCCCAAATTTGGTATTTGAGTTTTGGTTGGTCCTTTTGTGCTACATGGATTTTTTTTTTTTTAAATCACTTTTCATAACAAAGCTAACATTTACTATTGAAGCTCTACATTATAAACAATTTTTGGCATCAAAACATTTGGTACTAAATTTTGATTCTAATAATTCTTGGTCTTACGAAAAAAACAAAGAAAGAAAAAAGAAAATCTTGATTGAAGTTGTCTGTAGCTACATGAATCTACATTGTATGGAAATGCCATCAAGGCTACATTTCCACATTTCAAACACGGATGCTCCTGAAATACACAAAAGCGAGCATGAAACATTTTAAGCCCATGTATGTAATTTTTTTAAAAAAAATTGAATACATCTAGCTTTGAAGCGTGTTTCCGCACCACTTTATATAAAAAAATATTAAAACTCTACCTCGACTAAAACTACTGCAGCATCCCTCGATACAAACCTGCTCAAGGGTCTCACTCTCAAATGACCATCAATTGAACTTTCACTTTTTCTTTCATCGATTAACCATAAATAGCAACCAACAACCATCCTTGTAGTGGTGGCCGATACTCTCCTTCGCATCAACAGCATGATTTGGGTTTGCGAGATTTTAACAGCAATAGCTTCATCTTCTTCATTAATGGCGCCACCATAACTAGTCCATTTTCTTTTTCTTTATCTTCTCCCTTCTATACTCCCTTTTTCTTTCTTTTTCTTCAAAGGTGAATTAGGAATTTGAATATTCTACTAGGGTTTTGAAACTAGGATTTTTGCTGTGATTTTTTTCTTTTAATTGATGAATACTTGGGATATTTGTGATGTGGGATATGGAACATTTATGGAAAAGATAACAAACTGGGTTTTTGCATGGTAAATTAGATTATTTGTCTAGTAACTGCTTAATTCTTCAAACTTGTAAAAGTTCAAAGGATCAAATGCATGCATATAGATTTGTTGCTATTTGTTTTGATATTTAGTGGCTATTTGTTTTGGTTTTTTGTGGTTGTTTGTTTTGATTCTTAAACTTATTGATGATATTATTTGCTTGAAAACATTCTTTCTCATATTCTTATATGATTAGCGCAATATACTTATATTTTTCATATTTACAATTATGCCTCAATAATTTCAATATTTACACATTTTCCCCATATTTGGTGTCCTACTTATTTAAGAAATGCAATTTCATGGTGTTCGTTTGATGTTATACCTGTGTCCAATTTCTCATTTCCATGTCACCCAGACATAGATAGTAAGAGAAATTGAATACTTGATCCTATATTTAATATCCATGGCAAGGAAATTGTGCCAAATATTAAATAAGATTTACCTACGATATATGAGGATTACCGTAAAGAAAGTGAAAATCAAGTGCCTATGTGGTTCATATTGTGTAAATCACAATGATATAATTTTGAAGCTTCGTGACCCAACATCTTTCCACCATTTTCATGTCTTAGTTCATTAAAAAAATACTGATAAATGATTTTGTTAAAACATTTGAGTCGAATGCATGTGCACAATAATAGAAGTTGGAAAATTCAAAGTTCTTGACAAATATTTTCAATCAACAAGAATTGGTTCATGGAGTCAAATTTGACGAGTTCTTTTCCAACCAAGGAAGCACGATGCAAGAGTGTCTAAGGATCCAAGCATAAAAATAATTATAATACATTTTAATTTTCTAGGCAAAAGCATCTAAATATATCCATTGTAGGTTTTGCGAAGGTAATAGTAGAGAAAATAGGAGAGTGCGATTAAAGGAATAGGTATACCCCAAAGCATACTTTAAATACTTAAGTTCAATTCTGCAAGAAGATAAAGATTGTGAGGAGAATATTGTTCATCGAATCAGAATGGAAGAAGCGGAGAAATAGATCGGGCGTATTGTGTGATCGAAAAATTTCACAAACTTAAAAAAAAAATTGATCACACTACAATAAGATCTGCAATAATGAACGAGAGCGAGTGATGAGCGATAAAAACTGGATGTGTGATCATATTAGAATGGATAGAGTTCTTAATGAGTGTATTGGGGAGGGGGGGGAAGGGGAGGGGAGAGATAAAGTTGGAGCAGCTTCGATCAGAGATGAGTTGAAAGGAAAATTGAAGTGGTTTGACCATGAGAGTCGCAGGCCTCTAGACACACCAGTTAGAAAAGTAGAGCATCTTAAGGTAAATACAAATAAAAAAGGGACAGGTAGACATAGCTCATTTGGAAAAGAGTAATCCAAAATTACCTAGAGGTTTTACATCTTTTCGAGGAAGTGACCCAAAATCACTCCAAGTGAAAAACTTGAATCCATATAGCCGACCCCAATTAATTTGGAATTAATGCTTAGTCGAGTTGAGTTAAGTATTGTAATACTTGGCCTTTAAGCAAAATATCTATTTATGATATTTTTTTTTATGTAAGTTCCTACTTAAACTTTTCTAGATAAGGAAAATAGAATATCTAAATAGTAAATTTATTATTTAGGAAGGTTTATTTTATTCAGTAGGATTCTTATTTTCCTAATTAGTATTAGGTTGAGCCTATAAATGGGACCTATACCTCCAATGCATTTGATGAAATTGAGTTGGAGTTTATTAATAAAATTGAGAAATTGTTTTTTTAGATTTGATTATCTCCCTTTCGATGGATTCCTTGGTGAATTGAATCCATTTGTAACCTTGGAGTGGCTTGCCAAGGTGTGATGAGGTGAAACAAAAGGATCACTAATTTTAAAGTTGAAACAAATCATAATCAACTAAGAAACATACAAGAGTTGATGCCGAAACAACTTATCACTCTTTAAGAACACTATTATTTTATATAACAAATAAATAGTATATTTGATTGGTGAAAGAAAAAAAAAACCACAAAATTATAAACAATAAAATCTTATATAGGCTACCGGTGAGGAGGTCATGCAGGCTATCATAGGGTTGTAAAGTAAGAAAATATAGCTATAAATTTTTACAACTAAAGCACAACTACTAATACAGTTGGTTATGGTTGTAATCACAACTAGTTACGACTGTAATTAAAATTGGTTATTCTTGCAATCACCTCCACCTGTAAAAAAACTCGTTCCCAAGTGGATTGGCTCCATTGATCCTTTCAGGTAGAAAGTGGAGATGTCAACCACATTAAAAGTCCTTTATATGCCTATAGAATCTCAATGACATAAGCATTATCAATAATTTTATTGAAAATTTTGTACGGCTCAATGTTCTTTGATGCCAATTTGCCATTAGTTCATGTTGGTAGTCATCCTTTGTGCAAATAGATCATCGCATCAATACCTTTTTCAAAACTCCTTTCTCATCAGTGAACATCAACATGTTCCTTACACTTAACATTGGAAATCTCAATTTGCTTGCATACTCCTTTCTACACCATACGAATGCGATATGCCACGTGTTCAATTGCAATTGAGCATCCTAGAATTGTACGTAAAAGAAATAGGTCTTAAAGTATGGTGTGAAGCCCACTCATAAATGACCGCGAATGGGGATTTGCTTGTGGTATGTTAATGCATGTTATTGCATGCATACTCTATTTATGGTGAGAAGAAATCCCATTATTTGGTATAGTCACCGCAAAGGTATCTAATTATATTGTTAGGGATCATTTCATCACCTCAATTTGTCCATCAGTTTTTGGATGACAAGTATTACTATGCGGCAAATCTGTATTGAATCAAGGCCATAAAGTCCTCCAAAAGTGATTGAAAAATCTTGTGTCCCAATCTAAGGTAAAGGATTTGCGCATCCCAAGCAAATGAACCTCTAAAAAGACAAGGTTGACGGCGTCAGCATGGGATGAAATGAGCCATCTTGTCGAATTTGCTACCACAAAGGCTAAATCTTGTTGTATTTATAGTACGAGGTAATCCATTTATTTTATGAGGTAATCCTAATACAAAATCCATAGAGCTCTTTCCATGGACCATCTATTACCACGAACAGCGTATACAAATTGGTGTTTTGTTATTGTTTTTTTGACAATTTGGCATAAATATCATCGTTGTACAAATCTTCCAACATCACTTTTTAAATGTCACTAACACTGACGGGTTTCAATTAGAGAAATGGTCTTATCTCGTCCAAAATGTCCATCTAGTCCATCACTACGTAGCTCTTTGATTATCTTTTCTTTTCTCTTAAGGAGCAAATTGTGATGAATAAACGTGTCCCAATGAATAGATAACAATCATATATAAGAAATTCATTAGGATGGCCATTATGGCAGCAATCCCAATGCTCTCTAAAATCAGCAATAATGGCACATAGATCTTTTAAAGTGTCAAATCTTACGATTTTTGCATGTAAAGTACGTATAAAGCTACCCAATGGCTAAGTGCATTTGTTTATTTTGCTTTCTTGTACTTCAAGGTGAATGTGAACCACTGAAGAAAAGCAACCCACCTTGAATGCATTCAATTATGGCTTTGTGGGTTCATGAAGAACTTAGGAGCTCAATGATCAAAGTATAGAACAAATTCTCAGTTTAACAAGTAATGCTTCCCATATTTGAGTGCTTGCACAATAGCATAGAATTCAATCTCATAGGTGACCAATTCATTCTAACTTCACTTAGTTTCTCACTATAAAATGCTATTGGATGACCTTCCAATGAAAGAACAGCACCTATGCCCACAGTGGAAAAGTCTGTGTGCACTTCAAAAAATTCCTCAAAATTTGGTAAGGGTAATACTAGAGCCTTGGTCCGCTTCTCTTTGATCAATGGAAAGCTCTTTTTGCTGCCTTAATGCATACAAATGGTCCCTTCTTTAAGTGATTAGTCATGGGACTTGCTAAGCTTCTGAAGTTACATATGAAACATCTATAGAATGTAGCAAAGCTATGGAAAGAACGCTCTTCAAAAAATGGTTTGGGTCGATGGACATCCCTGGATAGCTTTAACCTTGTCATCATCCACAACAATCCCAATATCACAAATTACATACCCAAGAAAGATCAAATTATTGGTCATGAAACTACACTTATTGAGATTGACACAACCTATTCCTTTTTAAAGTAGAAAAAACTTGTTGCATATGTCCATAATGAAGCTTTGGTGTCCGGATATAAGTATATTGTTGAAGTAAATGACAACAAACTTACTCATGAATGGCCTAAGAACTTGGTGCGTAAGCCTCATAAAGAAGTTGGGTGTGTTTGGAAGTCCAAAAGACATGACTTTCCAATTGTACAATCCTTTTTTAATTTTGAAAGTCGTCTTCCATTTATCTTCTAGCTAAATGTGCATATGGTAATAGCCACTTTTCAAGTGTATCTTGTTGAAAATGTTGGCTCCTAACATATCAAGCATACCATCTAATAGGGGATAAGAAATCTGTATTTATTGTGATATTGTTCATAGCTCGACTATTGACACACATGCACCAACTACCATCCTTCTTTGGTACAAGTAGGGCTAGTATTCCAAAAGGCCTCAAACTAGTTTGCACCACTTTTCTAATAAGTTCATCAACTTGGTTTTTAGAATTGAATGATCTTGAGGACTCATTCGACAATGTGGCAAGTTTGGTAAGCTTGCTCCTAGAACTAAGTCAATTACATGTCAAATGTCACGCAACGGGGGGTAGTCCATCTATTAGTTCTTTTGGAAAAAGTTTTAGCATACTCTTCCATAAGTAGTACACTTCCTTTATTACTTTAGTAGGGGAGAACCTTCTCCTTTAACAACCAAAGCAATCAATTGTTCTTCAACTTCCTCAAGTATCATATTTGTCACTAAGAGAGATCGCCCCTCCATTTTAGAAGTTTTAGGATGTCCTTTCATACTTAAAGAAACAAGGGTAATTTTCT
Organism: Omphalea diandra; assembly: GCA_949677035.1. Classification (NCBI taxonomy): domain Eukaryota; kingdom Viridiplantae; phylum Streptophyta; class Magnoliopsida; order Malpighiales; family Euphorbiaceae; genus Omphalea; species Omphalea diandra. The sequence continues at coordinate 49,126 of CATIWR010017148.1, read as the reverse complement.
TTTCGCTTTCGTAAAAGGTGTAAAAGTTGTCATTTCCTATCCAGCAATGTTTGATAATCATATTGCCAAGAGCTTCCCAAAATGATATGGCTTACATCCATATCAACGGCATCAAAGAGAAGCTCATTGAAATAAACACCACCAATAGATAATGGAATTTTGCACTAGCTATCCACCTCTTATTGATGTCCATTTTAAATCCAACCAGTAAGGTAAGGATTTAAGTGTTTTTTTTTTTTTTTTGCAGCATCAATTTATTTACCACACCTTAGCCATGACATTTTCTTCACATCCACTATCAACAACTAGATCACACATATTTGCCCACTTTACAAGTGGATCTAAACATCTTGTTACATGGTGATTCTTGGAATGGTTGTTTTGCAGTTTGTAGCACATGTCAAATCATCTGATTTGCCTTACTTCATCCACATATGCGTATTCAGCTTCCTCATCAATATTGCAGTTTTTGTTTTGTTCATTCCCGGCATCATCATCATTCGATTGTTCTTCTATCATTGCCTCTTGGTTGACTATATTAACTCCTCTAGTCCTTGGTTAAGGACAAGTGTTGGATCTATGCCTAATTGCACCACATCGACAGCACTTATCTTAAGTTGGATAAGAATAAGTAGGGTTGTCAATTTCATTTTGTTGTTTGGATGGCCTTTATTGTTGACTGGGGCCTTTTTGAGGTTTGGCGCAAAACGGCCACCTTTAACTCCATTTGTACATTGAAAAGAAGGTGGTGTTTGTTGCTCTTCAATAGCCATTTCTTTTCCCTTGATTAGAGCATTGATTCCATGTGAAGACTCCCCCATGTGTAACTTATAGGTTATTATCTGCACTTGTAAGGTTGTTGTCTGCAACTAAAAATTCTCACTTTGGACCTCTGCCTTAGTTGCAAGTCTAATGGCCTCACTAGGATTCCATACAAGTACAATACCCATTTTTTCTTGGATATTAGGTCTCAACCTCCAATAAACCTTGCCGCCAATTACAATTCAATTTCAAAACATCATTTCATAAAGGCAATCAAAAGAACTCAGTTGAATAATCACATACTAAATGATCTCCTAGTCAACAATTTTGATATTGCTAAAATAGAATTTGATCATAATCACACAGAAAGAAATTCCCCTTTAATAGTTGTTTCATCTGCACCAGGATCTTATTTGCACTTTCCATATAGGAACCCGTGACATATGCTCTTGCTCCCAACAAGCCAAAGCTCCTTCTTTTAGTTTGTAGGACACCAAGTTGACTTTCTTATTTTTAGGGATCTTCATGCGCTAGAAGAACCTTTCCACTTCATTAAGCCAATCTAAAAATTCTTCAATATGTGATTGACCACAGAAAATAGGAAGATGCATCTTTAATTGGTACGCAAAATTGCCTATGGCACGATCTAAATCAACTCTACCATTATAGTTTCTCGCTTGGTTATGCCATATGTCCATATTTTCAGGTGTATCAATCTCCTCATCGTTGCTATCATCAAATTCTATTTGAACATGCCTATGAATTAGCATTTATAAATTTAGCAGTGGCTAATTTTGATGATTTATTGGTGGTTGTGGTGGTGGCACTACCAAATCACAAGGAACATTACTGATGGGTGCAACAGCCTTAGGGGCGTAATCAAATCGAGTCAAGCCGAACCTTGTAAAACTCGAGCTCAATCGAGATTTAATTTTTAAGGTCCAATTCGAGCTCGGTCAAGTACTCAAATACTCGTACTCAACTCGATTAGGCTTGTTTATTTATATAATTTTTTTTATAAATCCTATAAATTGAAATTTGGGTTCGATTTAGCTTGAATAAGTTCAATTACGCATAGATCAATTAGCCTCGATTGATAATATTATAAATATGTCTACGCTCAATTAAGCTAGCGAGCCTCTTAAGTTGATACTCGAATTCAACTCGCTCGATTACTCGAGTAGCTCAAGCTCAACTCAAGTATTTCTTGAGTCAATTTCGAGTAGTTTGCAAACTATCTCGGTTTATTTACACAACTTGTAGCTCTACTCACAGCCCTTTAAGAAAGGTTTGCAAGTAGAGTCTCACTTTGCAAGTCAATCGTGGTGTTCATATAGTTGGAGGTTGAATATTCAGGATTAAACGGTTAGACATCTCCTTGTTGCATAATGTGAATCTCGTCGAGGAAAACCCTGATATCACTTGATCTGGTGAATCAACAGGATAATCAATTTTAAATTGAAACAAATCAAAATTAGCCAAAAAAAATATAAGAGCTGATGTTGAAACAACCTATCACTCTTTAACAACACTTCTTTGGTGAAAGGGGAAAAAAGAAAAAAAACCATGTAACTACAATAGTACAGCCTTATATAGGCTGCTGGAGAGGGGTAATACAGGCCATCATAGGATTGTAAAGTAAGAAAATACAGCTGTAAATTGACACAACTAAAGCACAGCTGGTTACAGCTGTAAACACAGCTGGAAATGGCTGTAATTACAGCTCGTTATGGCTGTAATTGCAACAGGTTACTGTTATCCTACATCAAGTGGTGCTATCAATTGTCTACATCTACATCTGTGGTGGGTTCCTAGCCTTTGTTCTACAACTTCTATAGTTTCATTCGTTCTACAATTGTTCACTTCTACTGCTTTCACATAAATCTGCAACTTCATCCACCCTACAACTCATAGTGAAGATATATACTCAGAACATCTATTGCCTATCGTGCATAATGGTTTCAGTGTTTAGAAGGCAACAGTCACTGAAGCATTAATTCAAATGCTTAGAGAACAGAAGAAGATATAATGATGGAAAATGATACAAATACCATACATCTACTCGATTTGTAGAGAATATAACCACATATAAAGAGGATAACTAATGTACCACAGTAAAAATTGGTCTTCAGAACAAAGCACCACTGAAGGATGCACAGCAAATTTTACTTAAAGAGAGCAAAACCTAAGCTAGTGGTTTTGTGGTGGTAAATATTTGTCGGCAATGATTTGGAAAACATAACTTGTTAGGAATATAAAAGTAAATTAGCCAAGTAGAGATATATGTGAGATCTAAAACAAATGATTCGCCTTGGAACTCGAATTAGGAACCTAATTAATGACTGGATTGAAGGTTGAGAGACATAACCTTTACTCATGAGTGGGAGTGTTTAAATACTGGTCAGGAATATGCCCCTTTACCAAATCTAGATTAACTAAATTAGTAAAAAAGCATGCTTTCACACAAAAGATTATACAAAATACAAGGATTTCTTAATTGATAGTTTAAATCATGAAAGTCAAAAATATTCTTGCACAGAGTGGGGATGAGAAAGAACCCGAAAGTGAAAATCTTTCAAGTGTAATCATATTCACAGTAGAGCATGATCAAAGGAAAATAAGGCTTTTTTTTTTTTTAATTAGTAGATCAACAAAGTTTGTAAATGAGGTCTCAATTCAAAGTACAAATTATTTTGCCCTAATCTACATGAAAGATTTCAATAAACAAAGAAATGACTTGTGCAAAGTTCAAGTAAAGGAAAAGCCTTCCACAAGTATCTCATGAAACTTAGTTGAATCATAAGGCAAAAGCGCAAAAAGAAAAAGGGAAAGAGACAGCTTTACCTTGGGCACAAAAACATTGCCCGTGCTGTTTTGTGCCAAGCACTCAAATAACAAAGAGCCAACTTCAGTGTGCAATTGTGATGAGTCATCTGGTGGGTTCATCTTCATTCTCCCAACATAAGCCTCAACTACAGTCATCTTTATAAATAAAATTTCACCATTGAAAAATTAGAGATCTAAAACCTTTTCATCCTGGATTCATGTATGTCTTATCATACAACATACCAATCAGAATAAAAGTTAAGATTAAGTAAAACTACCAGTTAGAATCTTAAAAGAATAGCTATTAGAATATATGCTAAACATTCCAAAATCAACAAACAACAAAGAATATAATAATGCAATACAGTACAAGGTTCTTCCCAGTACATTTCACTCTATGTTCAAGATAGTTGCAATCAGGAATTAGCAAACAGAACAAATCAGGCTAATAGTTTTAGCAAGAGCAAAAGATAAAGTCATTTAGTAGATATTTCAAAATCATGCAGCATATGCATCCATAACTAAGTCTTGATTAAAAACAGAATAACATTTAGTCAAGAACTATAACAGCTAAGACACAAATACGAATATGGGATGTGAATGAAACAGTATTTATTTACATATACATCCAAAGTTCAATAGAACTTGTAATAAAGTACTGTAGATAACAGTCCTCTCTTTTTCCTCTTCATGGTGAGAAAAGAGTAAAGGCAGAATTCTACTAATTACAATATGTATAACAAAGTACAGTTACATAATAGTACACACCATAAACTCAAAATGTGTTGGGAATGGAAAGAAGGCAATACACCTAACCAAAATATGAACTCAAAATAGGACATTATTTAGGTTTACATCTTGTATTTTAAATTTCAAACTTTGTCATCCCCTCCATTACCTATGAAGTTAAGATTTAATTTTCTCCTTTCTCCCAAAATTTCATTTCTGAAGAAATAAATTCCATAACTTTAAATATCATCACTTTCTCTCCATAAAAGGAATATTTTATGCTAGCCACTGATGAAGATGCCAAAAATTTAAATTGTGGTGTTTTGGCTAGAACTAATAACTACAATTGAGCAAAATATATTCAAGATAGGATATCATTTAAGTTTACATCATTTTTACTTTAGATTTCTCAGACATACTTTTTCCACTCTAAAAACAACAAATTGATTTTCAGTTTTCTTGCACTTTTTCACTGATAAAGCCGTGAAACTCTAAACATAATTAATTTCGATCTTCTTTTCTTTTCTTTTTTTTCGGGAGGGTGGGGGGTTGTTAGTTTGAACAGCATGCTTTATGGAGATTATTAATGAAGTAAAATTTTAAAAGAGCCAAAGAATTGAAAGAAAAAGAAATGGAGAAATCTATCAATTAGAATATGTTATTTATTTTTTAGAAATCTAACACCTGTTTTATACATAGGAAAATGTTTCATGTATTAAACACGTTTCAACAGCATACCATAGCATATTTAGTGCAGATCTGAAACAGAAGTAAGTTTTAAAATTCTGACAAATTAAAATCACAAGTTGCCAAACAATACATATATCTAATGGATGTGGAATATGGCCATGGCCACTCTTGTGAGTGTCCAGGCTTCCAGTTGCAAAACCCACCTCATTCAATGTCAATGTTCCAGTCTTATCACTGCAAATTGTTGTGGCTGAGCCCATAGTTTCACACGCTGAAAGTCTACGAACCTGCAAATGTATTTGTCAGAAAAAAGTTCGTAGAACTAGAATTTTTTACTTTAAGTAATCATAGTAGAAGAATTTAGATGAAAACAGATAAAAATACTTGCCAAGGCTTTATCTGCCATCATCTTCCGCATCGAATATGCCAAGCTGTGAACCAACAAAATATGAAACAAAGATGAAAAGGTACAAGAAAATAGGAATCATATTCTCAGGGTGATATAGCACATAGTTGACATATACTTACGTTAAGGTGACAGCCAAAGGAAGACCCTCTGGCACAGCAACAACAACAATTGTGACCTGAATGTCTCAACAATTAGTCTAAAAACAAAAGAACACAGACAACTATTACCTAAGGGATTAAACTCACTGCAATCGTAACGATTTTAATGACTCCATCGATTGCCTCACTAATCTTAGTTTGCCCTTTGACAAACTGGACGTCTCCACTTGAGTTTCTTGTGTTTCCAGTAAAGTATCTAAAATTTTGATGACATCAAAGTTGCTAAGTTGACATGAAAACAATTGAACAAACCAATAATTGTTGAAAGAAATTCAACTCACCGGCCCAAAAGGACAGCAAGAACACATACAGCAACTGAAAGACCAACAATGCCTATAAAAGTTGCAACTCCATTCAAACGTACCTGATTTCAAGTTATTAAAAATTAAATCTCTAGGGTGAATCACATGAACTGCAATTAAAAAACTGTTGAGGAACAAATATCAAAATAAAACCTGCAAAGGCGTCTCTTCACCAGTATCCTCTGAGATGCTTGCCATCAACAATCCCCACTCAGTATTGATTCCAACACCAGTTACCTAAAAATGGATAAGAGTTGAATCTTCAAGGTGAAAAAAAAAATTAGAATAAGCATATGCTACAAGTCTACAATTAATTACTGCAAAAAGCATGAAGAGGTTTAAAAATAAATTCTTATACAATCAAGCAAGTATCATCCTGATAAAGTAAAGAACAACCACAGTTACTAAAGAACCAAAAAAAGTTTTCATGTTTTCCTAACAAAAACCATACAGTATCATGCATGCTTAATCCAGTGCTTTATTGCATTCACAATATATCCTTGATAAAATACAAATGCACGTGCAATGAGGCATGCAAAGGCAAAATCTAAATTTGACTATTCAAATTCTGTTCTCTATTGGCAGGTCAACTCATTCTAATCAGGGCTGCAAATGAACTGAGCCAAGCTGTGCCGAACTTGGATTAGTTCAAGCTTGATTCATTTATTAAAAAAGCCTAAGATTTAGACTTGGGCTCGGTTCATTTACTTATTGAGCCGAGCCGAGCTAAACACCACTATAATCATATATGGTTCACGAGCCTGATCAAGCTCTTATCAAGCCTAAATCTTTCTTAATAACATTAAATTATAACTAAAATTTTTCATAAAGATACTAAATTTAATATATCAAATCATATCTATCTTTTTTAAACATTTGTATAATGGCACGCATAATTTGAAGTGTTATTTTGTTATCAGAAATTATAGAAATTGAAAAATATAAGTAATTGAGTTTAGACAAGCTGTTCACAAATCTATATGAGGCAAACTAACTCACAAATAAATGCTACTAATATAATCAAGCTATTTAAATGAGCCTGTCTGTTGGTCTATAATTGAGCTTACTGAATGAGCCCACTACAAGCTTATAAACGAGTTGTTCACAAATTTAAACAAGCTAAACACTTTTCAAGCTTGGCTTGTTCAGTAAACAAGCTTAGGAATTAGGCTTGAGACTCATTTGTGTATTATGTAAATAAGCTCAGACAAGCTTTTCTTGAGCCGAGTATGCAAGCTGTTCACGAGCACTTGGTTCCTATTTAACTCTAGTTCTAATTATCAAAACAAACATACTAATGAGATATCAAGCAAACAATCTTATATCATCTAAAAATGAAAAACCATAACCACACATTTTCTATGATCGCTAAGTAAAGCTTACATGAGGAACAAATGCATTAAAGTGTTAGGAATTATCATATTTATGTGGAACAAAGGCCAAAATTCCACTTAATATCTGGTATTATCAAGTTATAAGGACATCAAGCAGAACATAACAGTATTACCAGCATAGTGCCAACACCATCTGCTACTTTACAACCAGACATCAAAAATGGTGCCTTATGATCCTTGTGAACCTACAACCAAAGATCACGCTTAAGAACAATATATTTGTTCCATCAAGAAACCACACAAACAAACAACTACTTACAATCTTGCTTTCACCCGTCATGCTAGATTCATCTATAGAAACAGAATGACCAGCGATCAAGATTCCATCCGCTGGGACCTAAGTGGAACACCCCAGCTGTTATCAAGTGAATTGGCAGAAAATTTTAAATGCACAACAAAACAAACTCATCTAAAGTAAATCTCTTACCTGATCGCCTATTTTAAGAGGTACAACATCACCGACAACAATATCAAATATTGAAATCTTCATTGTTCTACCACCTCTCATGACCTAAAAAAAATTTTCAACTCATACATTTATTTAGGAAGACGACGTATACAATACACATGTAACAATATATAATGATTATTCTCATAATGTACAAGTAAGTACCTCTAATTGTATATTTTGCTTTTCCTCGTTTAAATTTTGAAACTGGAGAGATTGACGATAATCACTAACAGCTAGTAAAGCGATAAAAAGCAGAGTGAGGTAGAACAAGAGTCAGTATAGTAACAGAATGAAGAAAGTCATAAAGAAAGAATTCTCACATTTAAGCTATGATTATGATTGGGGCAGGCAACCACAATTCACCATACAATAGTAGAATAATTACACCAATGGGGACTGAATTTTTTTTTTCCAGTTCTCCTAATTTAGTGTTTAAATTTTATTTATTAGCAATCAAGTGCCAGAACAGTCAAATCTTTTTAATTGGGAGCATTTGGCTAGTTTTTAATTGACACAATTACAAAATGGATCCATTTTACTCCCACAACGATACCAATCCCATCATCACCTTCCACTCCAATCATCTCTTTTACTTCCTCACCTTCTCAATGCTACATTCTCTCTGCACCTCTCTTATCCACTCCATTCATCTCCTCTCTTTACCACCTTCTCTCTCCTTTTGCTCACAAAAGTCCATTTTTCCTCATCTTCGCCAACATAAAAATAAATAAAAAAATAAACGGCTAACAAATTTTTTCTCTTTTCTTGCATTTTCTTAGCAACCAAATATTTCTCTTTTTTTTTTTCTCACATCTTCTTGGCAATGAACCAATTTCATCTTGCATTTGCTCAGCATCCAAGCAACCCAAAAATTAAATATTGCTCTTCTTTGTGCATATAAAAGAAATCAGTTTATGAAGGTCAAATTTTAATTTTGAAGATATTTAAGGATATGGTGGTAGAAATTAAAAGAGCAGGAAAAAAAAATCTTTTTTTGTAAGGGTCAAAGAGAAGGAAAAGTAATAAACATAGAAAAAAGGAAGAGCAAGAAGAACTAGGCGACATTGTCTATTGAAGTAAAAGAGCTTTTTTAACATTCCACTAATTAAATTGAACCAAATGCACCAAATTAGAAAATAAATGAATAGATAAATAAATCTTTAGGCACTTGATTACAAAACAATAAAGTTCAGACACTGAAATAGCAAAATTAAGAAAGTAAAACACAGGAGTAACTATCCGTACCCTATTCAATTATTTTTTAATTGATAGAATAAAAGTTCAAGGGAAAAATTCACATTAGGAATGGCATGTCCTGGTTGGATGCCAAACCAATCAGAGGAAGTGAGGAACTAAATCCACAATTTGAAACCCAATCAAAAACTAGCAAAGCACCAACTCAGTACTGATTAAAACAATAAATTATCTTGTACTTGCACATCTAGTGTAGGTTTTGACTAGTCTACTAAACAAAGCAGCTCAGTACTAAAAAAAATTACAGGCAATAATAAGAGAAATACCAAAAGAATTGTGCAGAAGTCAAGAAATGGTAGTAAATAAAGCACAAGGTCCTTAGCAAACCATTCATGACCCATATACTCACGAATGCCCAACCTTCCCTTCATCTCCTTGCATATGAATGACAACTATATGAACAATAAATAAGAAAAATGACCAAGACAAATACCTGTAACAACTATAACAAGAATTACAGCAAAAGCAATGCTTGCCCCATCATACCATCCTTGTTCTGGACCCTATAAGGAATATCAAAGCAAGAAGTGGAATAATCAGTTTAAACAGCACAAAAGCCCAAAAAGGAAAAAAGGACCAGCAACAAGGAGAACAGGTTGGGACAAATAATGCTTTAAGCCAGGCATCAGCAAAAGACAGGATACCAGAGAGCATATGGAAGAAAACAAACCAGAGAGCCAAACAGATAAAATATGTTCACCAGCAGAAAACTGAACACAATGTGGGAAGAAAAAGTACATAAGAAGTGAAAGATATATTAGACATAACATCTAGACTTCAAAATGCCTAGTCAACTCTGTTTCACACTTTCACCATTAACAATATAAATTAAGAATTTTAAACATTTATCAGAAAACCGTAAATAACTTAATAAGCATTAAAAAGTGGAAAAGAAAAAGATCAAAAGTGTATCACATTCAAGATAATGTATATCTTTGATCTGATATAGAAGCATGATAAAGCACATTCCAGATATGCTAAAAATGTAAGAGACCATTTTCCAATCATAACTTTAAAACCCCCTTCCAGGTCTTTCAGTGAGAAAGTGCCTGTAGGAACTTCATTATGCAATCGAGGTTCATCATAATATCACTAAACCTTGCACTTTACTTTTCTTAAGACTCCAGTTATTTGTTGAACATCATCTAAGTGTTACCATCAATGCATATAGGCATATTACAATCCACAAATTATTTTAAAAAGAAACGGCTTGCTACCTGAGACAATGGTCTGTTCCACACAATTTAACATGTAAATGCACCAACGCAGAACAAAAATTATCACAATAACTACTGATTTACAACTAATTACTCTATGTTGATGAAGTCTAATGAAATGAACTTATTTAATATACCTCTGTTTTAATTCCCAGTGCCAATGATGCTATGGCAGCTATAATCAAGATTATAAGGGTTAAATCCTGCCAAGCTTCCCAGAGGAACCTCTGAAATACAACATAAACAATAAACAAAACATTTCTAAATTCTAATGCAACTCAAAAACTAAAATATCAAACAAAAACATGAGCTATACCAAGAAACTCCGTCCTTTTTTCCGAGGGTATGTATTTGCTCCAAACGCATTCTTACGCTTTATTAAATCATCTTCATCTCCATTGATTCCAGTCTTCAAATTTGTTTCCAACATATTAGATAACCCTTTCACCTGATGAAGTGACCAGCGTTATGTAAATTAGGTTTAAGCAGTAAATGATGCCTCACAAGGAAAACAAAGTTCATAATTGACTTACACCTCCATATTGTTGTAGAGCATAAATATTATGATCCCTGGTCATTGAAGCAAGTTGTTCTAGTCCAATTGCATAATCACCTCTAGGGGTTGGTAATTCTAACATGGGACCTATCACTTAACAAGCAGAAGAAAAGATGCCACAGTATAATTAGAGGACAGTGAAGTAACTCCAAATATCTCATATGTCTTACCATACAAATTAACTTCGTAAAATCACCCTGAGACAAAAGATAACTTAGTTTATTTCTTAATTTAGAAATTTTAAATTCTGAAAAAAGCAGTACACCAAGAAAGGCACCAAATTTTCATGATACATGCATACTAACCCTCACTTTGGAAAGAGATAACATAATTAAAAAAGGGGGATGGAGAAATAATTTGGAAAAACAAAGGAAACGGTCCAAAACAGGGAGAAAATAACCAAAAGTTTGGGGTGGGAGAGGGGAGTAACTTATTTATTATCTTTGAACTTTCTCAATATTTTCCCTTTTCATTTTCCTTCCTCAATGTTTTCCTTCCCATTTTATTTCCAAACAGAGAGAAAAAGCACACAATTCAGGGGCAACCTAATGTCAGAAGGACATATGGCACTGCATAGCACCACAAAAATTTCGAAGTTAAAGTTGCATCAAATTTGAAAGCAATTTTGAAAGAAAATGAAGATGCTCTCAACCCCATTCCAACACTCTCCTCTCTGCCCCCACCCCACCCCCTCAACCCAAGCCCCAAAACAAGTTATATTTAAGCTTTGGCCCCTCATTTGTACTCCACTGAACTCAAATAAACCTTCATTCAAAACTAAGTAGAACAGGCTTAGCTATAGATCATTCCATCCCAAGCTAAGTTCAATATTCTAGTTCCCTATTGTACAATTTAAGAGAAATTACAATGTATTAGTCCATATAATATCCTAAATAAAGTCAGTTAAGTCTTAATCACAAACTAGTTAGGGCTAAAATCCAGTACATGGTCACTTTGAGATAAAAAGCGCAACATTTTATTGAGATAGGGGCTCTTTTTTAGATAAGATACTCTACAACAAAAGCTCCTAGGTGAAAGGGAAGGTGGAGGTATACATAGGTAGAACTATCCAAACTTGATCTGGCCCATCAATAATAAGTGATAGGATACGAGGGCAAAGCCCTCCAAAGTGCCACAGTGTCATTAGCCTATGGCACATGGTTTTTCATTGCAGTCGCATATAACAGATATAACAGCTGTTATGCAATCTTAAAACCATCCTATGGCAGTTCCAATTGAGAGGGGTAATGCTTGTAATTTTATGTTTCACCTATTGCTAGTACAATGGGAACATCCTACTCTTTCTCTATAAATGCACTTGCATTGTTCACAGCAAAATGGCTCTTTGTGAACTTGGACACATTGCTGAACACAAATTCTTTTCCTTCTTTTTGAATCTGAGGGTGAGTTGCGTCAGTTACTTTTTATATAGAAGATCAGTGGTTGAACCCATGATGCCCCTTTGCCCTGAATAAAATTTCCAACTTCCAATGTCCAAAAGAAAAAAACGTTACTTAATTTTCTCATCTATAAATTATAAATTTAGTAAAAAGAAAAAAACAAAAGCATTTCAAGAAAGATACAAAATCAGTTGCCCCCGTTCTCCCTAAAAGTACACAATTTAAGATCCACTCCAACAGATTCACACATACAAAGCTTAATTCTCCTTTGGCAACAGTGGTTTCTATTCTAGCTGCACACTCTGACCTTCAAATTGCCCACAACTTATCTCTATAATTATGAATATTAGATGGAAGAAGAAAATACCGCTCATGAAGAAAGAAGAGAAATATATAGATATCATCCTGTGACAGAATCAATATATATATATATAAGAAGACAAAATTAATAGTGTAGCAACCTCCATTTATGTTGAATCTAAACTAAAGATGCTGCTTTAATGTTCCTTAAAGCATAAATCCATAGAGGCTAGAAAAACTTTTTAAAAAATCTAATTGCCTAACACTACACTCTAGATATCTGAGCTTGCATTTGTCCACAATATAGCTAAGGAATAGTATCTATTACTTCCTACATTTAGTCCTATTACAAAAGGACCCTTCATGTACTTAGCACCTTCATTAAAATCTCGACATAATGACAATTATTTCCAAGAGTCATGTAGATCACCATTCAAAAGTAATAACCAAATATTCATTCATTAACCAGTATTCCTATGAAGAAAACCTCCACCAACCAAGCATCAAACTCTATGTCTAAAGATTACCCTAGACATTTCTGATTCAAGAAAAAATTAGGGATTCAAGACTTAGGATACAAATTAGAGATTTAAGTCCTAGGATCAAAAAAAAAAAAAAAAAAAAAAGGAAAACAATGCTGAATTGGAAGTGAAGAATATGAAGCACGGTATACATTTTAGGAAGTAAAGATAAAATTTATGGAGAACATGGAAAGAGAGAGAATTATACAAGACATTAGTAATGATAGAAAGTTCCTTCCATAAGCAAATTTTCTATACAACTCATACTCCATTAGTCATGGTAAGAAGAACATAGCTACAATATTTGTTGTATAAGAAATAGTACTTTTAGATATTAGAAACATCCTAATAAAATGCTAAAAAGAGGCAAATTAATTCTTAAACAAGGATATCCCTAATAAACATCAAACAATCCTACATAATAACAAAACCTGAAAATATAAGAATAACATCTTTTCATTAATTAATAAAAATCCCTAATAAGAAACTAAATAAAAGTTCCTAGCTATATTGTTAAATTAATTATCATGACAAAATGATTCTTACGTACCTTTTGTTTGTCCACATTCTGCCTCTATGATGAAGAAATCATTAGTCCAAGTTTGTAATTCAAATAATGAAAATCTTAATCCTTGAAATATTCAAAATCTTGGAGTTCAATTTAATTTACTTTCAATAACCTTCGCTTTTCTAAAAGAAGAATGAAGCATATAGGAATAGACATCTCTTTTTTATTCCATATTAAAGTACCTTAGACCGCATTCAATACCTCTGTAGTGTCCTTTCTTCAATTTTAGCAAAAGGAATTCAAAATTTGTTCATTAAATATATGATTTTGTTCTCCCATACTTTATTCTAAAACATTCAACAAGAAAAAAGGAAATGAAAAATCTTGGATTTTTCACAATTGCTAGTTTTCGTTGCCTAATTTTCAACTCCATAAGGGGAGATATCTCTCTCTATCTCCCTATTCCAATCTCTCTCTTTTTCTAGATTCCAAGGAAATCCAGTGAAGACTCTTTCGATTCCCTTTTATGTTATCGGCAACTTATTGTCTTCTTTCATTTTCCCCTCTCTTTCTCAACTTGTCCTCAGTATCAATTCAGTATCAATGGTGGCATTTGGGTGGCATTTCAATTTCATTATTTTCCCTTCCCAAAGCATTGGCTAATAGATGTCGACTTTCTTCAATTGTGCTCCTTGCTTTTAATGGTCATGAGCTCTAGGGAAGACTGGTGGCTGTTGATTATAATTTGATGGTGATGTTGTGTTGCATTGAAGTTGAATATGAATGATACAAGGAAGAAATCATGACTGTCGTTTGATGGCAAAGCAAGGTAAAAATAGAAACTTTTTGTGGTAGGTGAAACAGATAAGGAAAGATAAAGACGTAGGCAACAATAAAAAGATGAGTGATTTTCAAAAACCTACAAATAACCTATATTCTGAAAACATTTTATTTTAAGGAAATTAAAAACAGAAATCAGCCATACAGAGAACCACTTATTTGAACTAACATATTGCTCTCTCTGTTAACTTCAAGCCATTCATACTCAATGTAGTGCTCATCTAGCTCCTATAACAGGCTTTCAAAGGCCTTTTTAAGTATTGTTTCCTCAAACATGTCCCACAAAATTCTTCAGACTTGTTATTGGCCTCTTCACTTTGATATGACTTATTCATCATCCTCCAGTGCCTCAACAATCAAAACCTTTAATTGTCATAAATGAGGAATGCAAGGCTCAAGGGAAGCATAAAATAAAACCTGTCTCAACTAGAAGGCTATTATATCTTGAACAATTGCTGATTTGAAAGGTTTCTTACCAAAGACAATAGCCAACAACTTCCCCATTGTGCCTGAATCTCCAAGGTAGTTTCAAATGCACCTTTTCCACAAACTTTCAGACGTTACTCTCACTAGTGAAAAGCTTCAACTTATCATGTCAGAATTTCCCATTATTGCAGATTACAGAAAATAGGGGTAAAAAAGTGATAGGAAAGAAAATTAGGAGGATAGAAAGTCAGCCTTGCTTCCATCATCCATGAAATGAAAAGTGAATTTCAAAGGGAAGAAAGGGTTCAAATAGCTAAACCCAACCATCTGACAAATGCAACGCTGAACTCATTAAAATTTCACATAATAAATATAAATAATGAAATCTTATGATTTAGGAAAAAATAATTTCGTCAATTAAGCAACTTAAAAATCAAGTTCAGAGTCAATTAACCTCTTCTGAAGTGCTAAGAATATATTTTGAAGATATTATACAATTGGGAAATAAAATTTCACTTGTAGCTGTTGACTAAATAAAGCACCTTCACCTAAGAGAATTTTTCTTGAAATAATAATAGAAGGGCCATTTTACAATTTATAGGTGTTAAATTCACTACATGTAATAGGCACTTTGTATGTCACCACATAATAGTAAGCATGATATGAGAAGCCATCATGAAGGTAATTGACAAATACTAAGAGGGTGAAATACCAATTTGTCTCTCCCCAGCCAATTTAAAAAGTAACGCCGCCTGCAATAACAAATATTCATTGATTAAACAATGGAATAGTCTCCAATGGTGACTAAATTGTTTGTTGAGAACAGAAATTTACTCTAATGACTTGTGCATGGGATCTAATCATCCTTTTTCTTTCTTCTTTCTCTTCTTCCTTTTTTAAGTCCAATGTATATCGAAACCGACGAGAAGCATTTAGCACAAGTGCTGCTTGCTGTCAAAAGACGAATTCAAATTTAGCCATAGTACAAGTGCTGCATGCTTACAGCATTTGTAATTATCCTCATTTGCATATACAACATAGAAACACATTAGCATTGCACCGCATTCCATTGAATAAATTATAAATTCTAGATACACATTTGGTAAAATAAATAATTGTCATTCAAAAATGCAATCAACACATATTTAAATGGTAATGAAATTACATTCAAGGTTTTCCATTTTCAACTATTAAACTTCTAAAGTTGAAAGAAAGATGTCAATTTTAAATTCCAAGAATATAGTTCCTTTTGTCTACCGATTGACATTTTCTCTTTTACAAAAAATTTGGGCGCGTGAATATGAAAACTTAAACTACATTGTAACAGGGCATAAGAAAAATGAACAAACGCATTACTAGTATTATTATCAAAAACGTGAATACGTATACATACCCTCCAGCGCCTGAGAGTCTCAAGAGGAGCGTTCTTAGTCTGAGCAATATCAAAAGGATCGGATTCATGGAGGAGATGATCGTCATGAAAGGTCTCCTTTGTGGCAGTGGCCGCCTCCATGTCGCTCTGCAACAACAAGAATCCATTGGAAGAAGAAAATCTATCATTATTGTCAGTCATTATGAAATGAAGTCGATAAGAGAGAGAAAATGAAATGACGATGATGGCACACCCCAAACCCGTGCATTAAACAACGACGGGAGAGGCTATCCTTTCTTTCTTTCTTTCTTTCTTTATTTGCCCTAACTCGAAATACAAAATTTCACCGGACAATAACACCTCTGCAAATTGGAAACAGCTCATGTTTCCGCAATTGGTGGGGGATTCTTTTGGCGGAGAGTTCGAGACGGGGTTTATTTTCTATTTTTGCATTTTAATTATATTCATTAAAATATAAAAAATTTATATATATATATATATATATATATATATATATATATAGAAGAAGAGAAAAACTCACCATTGTTGAGAGAGATAGAAGTGGAAAAAAGCAGATGAGTGTGAGTTCGGTGACGAGCCAGCGAGGGAGCCAAAAGAAAAAAATCGGTGGCAAGTTGAGAACATAAATCGACTTTCCGAAGACTCCTCAGTCACTTGGTTTCTTGCTCACAGAACTAAAAAAATAATAACAATAATAATAACAAAATGAGATATTGGAAACTTCCGCGAAGGTTCCCGCCAACTACTTGCTCGTGTACCCACGACAAAAAAGTTTTCCAACTTTCTCGAAGGCCTTTTCTCAAGGCTAGTATTTTTCTACACAAACGACAAAGTGAACACCAAAAGAAAAAAAAGAGCACGCTCCATTGGAGAAATAACCAGTGGAATTCCGGAGCAAATATTGTTTTACTTTTTAAAATAAAGTATGTAATAATGGCTTACACGTTATGCGTATAATTATAATAATAAATAATAATAATAATAATATTTATATATATTTTTTATTATTAAATAGTTAATTAATCAATTGAATAATTAAAAATTCATATATATTAATAATAATTAAAATTTAATTATTATTTTATAAAAATTATTATCAAATAAATAAAATAATAAAATAAATTTCTCAAATTTATAATTAGTAAAAAAGTTATTTATAATAAAAAATTATTATTTATTTATATATTTAATCTTTTGTAATATAATTTCAAAAAGAGTTATTAACTTAAATAAATAATTTGTAATAATTAATCAAATAAATAATATTAAGTATTTTATAATAAAAATAAATTTAACAAATAATTACAAATTATATATATATATATATATATATGCAGGGTAATTGTAATAAAAAAAATTATTCATTCATGCAACACAATTTTAAAATAAAATTTATTAAATTTGAAGTAATTCTTGACAATCTATTACAATGTTATTTGCTTTTATATATCTAGAATCAATAAAAATCCTAAGAGAATAGCTCTCTAATTTTCGCAAGATTTTCTTCAAAATTTGGTGTAAAATGTTGGATCTATTGAAATTGAAGCAATGTCATTAGAATAGATCATATGTCTTTTCAAACTGAAATAACTTTAAAATTTTGGGTATGATATCTTGCATAGTTCATGTCATGATCCATGTTACAACCCACACGTATTCTGCTAAATACGATTGTTGCTTGGTTAAATCCTCTAGTCAATGCATGATTTGAACAATGGACTATATAATACTGTTGAAAATCATAATTTCAGTTCATTTTTAAGAAATTCTTATGTGAACATAAAATAATTAGAAAATAAACTAATTCAAAAATATAATAATTATGAAAACAGGAAATCCTCTTAATTTATATCTAAATATATGCGCAAAAATCACACCTATCAATATATATGTGAGTTCACTTACCATATGAAGTTCTCTTCGAAGATAATTATACGTAGCATTATGTAAAGGGATTTTAGTATTTAAACTAAAGTACTTATTATAACTAACAAATAAAAATATAAAAAAAAAAATAAAAGGACAAACACAAAAAAATATGATAAATAAAAAAGTTCTATTATAATATCGATTTTATAAGAATGAAACTTTAAATAAATTTTATTGTAATAATTATATTTTGATATATTTGACATTTTATTTTTTATAAAAAATTAAAAAAATCTAAACAAAAATGAAAACATACGCAACGTCACAAATATATAATTATTGCCATAAAACCATCAAATCCTACAATTATTTGTAGAGAAAACAAAAATCTAATCATATTTATAAAATCAAACTAAATTGCTAAAAAATAATTGAACAGAGAGTCTACAAGAAATAGAAATAATAAACGAAAATAAAATTTGAAGACAAACCTTACTATAGGCTGGGTTTAATTCTGAAAAAGTATATATATCCTCAAAACATAACTGCGACAATGAATCGTACTGATATATGAATTAAGGCTATACATTTTGCAACATGGTTACACTACATGCTATTGTGGTATCTACGGGGTGCTTTATTATTTTATTTTTTTCTTTTGGGAGGAGAGGGCCGGGTGGGAGGGGGGGTTTCAATGTTCAATGCTTGGGCATCTTATATAAACAACCACTTTGGTGAATGACCAAAGAGTATCACTCTCAGACAGATAATGATTGACCGACTGGGCAGAGTGAAGATCCCGGTAGATATTACTGCAAAATCTACTTGTAAATCCATTCGTTTGCACGACCACCAGACTCATCCATGTCAATAAAAATGCTTACAGCCTGAAACAAATAGGTAATAAGAAATAGAATAAAATAATAATTTATCTTTCCAAAGAGCCATAACAAACTACAAAGGCAATTGATTTGTTTCCACCAATCAACTCTAAACATACCTGCAAACAGGCGCACATACGCAGACACACTTTTATAATTTATATTATTTGCAACAAAGCAAAACAAGAGTCAAAAGAGAATTCTGTTGAAAATAGAAGAAAATAAATGTTAAAAAATGATCTCTTAAGCAGTGTTGTACTATAGTGACAACATCTATATTTGGCATTGATGGAAAGACTAGGAAAATGATGGAAAAGCAGAGAAAGAGAAAATGCAAATGGAAATGAGAGAATCTTAAAATAGATAATAGCCTATTGAATTCCCAAATGTGGTCACAATTAACAATCTCTTAGCTATATAGCCTATCTTACTCAAGTGATAGCCTAACGACATTAGCTGGACTTCTTAAATTCTCCAAATATCATATGTCAAACAAAAAATAAGAGTAATCTATTAGTATTAAAAACTATTAAAAAATAATAATGAATCGCTGCTCTACACTAACAAGCTTTTATTAAATTTTTCAGGAAAATGGGATCATTATGATTTTTATCTGTAAATTTGTTAAAGAGTATTATTTGAAAAATAGTGCATTCTTCATAAAGACTTAATGCAGCAATAACCTGATCCAAAAAAAAACAGTACCAAAGCAACTAAGGGGGCAACACCAATACGAAAGCTATTAGCAAAATTACCTGAAAGGGAAAAGCTAGTAGCAAAGCCACTGCAGAGCAACTAAGGGGCAAACCCAGTAGCAAAGCTATGGAAAGCGGCTAGAGGGGCAATGCCAATAGCAAAGTTACCAAAGCTGGCAAAGCCAGTGGCAAAGCTACTGCAAAGCAATTAAAAGGGGCAAAACCGACACAAGAGACAAATGTTTGAAGTTGAAAAGCATGCTCTACGAACCCAACTAAGTTAGGGGGCAAACGAACTCAACTAAAAAGTGAGTTAAGAGGCGAATATTTGAATCTGACTGAAAACAACCTGCACGAACTCAATCGAAAAGCAAGCTGAGAGGCGAATGATTGAAGCTGAAAAACATCTTCTACAAAACTGAGTTAAGAAGTGAATGAACTCAACTGAAAAGTGAGTTGATAGGCAAATGTTTGAATCTAATAGAAAACAGCTTGTACAAACTCAACCGAAAAACGAATCGAGGGGTGAACAAATGAAGCCAAAAAGCACGTTTGTGAACCTCAGTGACTTAGGGAGCAAACTAACTCAACGAAAAGTGAGATTGAAGAGGAGGGGGCAAACATTTGAAGCCGAGATGCAACCTCTATGAACTAAACTACAAGTTGAGGATGAACGATCTCAATCAAAAAATGAGTCAATGGATGAATGAACTCAACTGAAAAGTGAATTGAGGGGAGAATGTCTGAAACTAAATGTGAACTGTGCAAACTTAGCTAAAATATGAGATGAGGGGTGGATAATTGAAACTGAGAAGTATGCTCTACAAACCTCACTGAGTTGGGGAGTGAAGGAACTCAATAAAGAAGCAAGTTGGGGTTTAAAATATTCAAAATTGAGAATGGTAAGATCTTAGTGAGCTGGGCCTTTAGGATGATGAAGGCAAAAAGGTAGAGAAACAAAAAAGAGCTTCTACTGCTGAAAAGTAGGCTGTAAAAATTGTATCATTTTCATTTCTTTGGGTTTATGTCTGCCACTGTTTGTATGTTGTTTTGCTTCGCTTTGCTTTATTTGAAAAATAAAATCCCTCACTTTGAAAATATTTCCAAACAAACCCTACCAAAGCATTGAATTTTTAGACCAAGGAAATGAGGATCAGATGATGAAAATTTTCTCTAGAATCAGATTTTTTTGGCAAAAATTCAGCACATTTAGAAGTCAGAAAAATTTCTAGTTTTAATTGTTTGAAATTAAAATTTTAAAAATGAAATTATGTGGATTTAAAAGTTTAATTTGAAATTTGGGCTTAATTGGGTGGAAAATTGAAGTTTTGGGCCTCAAAAAAAAAAGGGACTAAATTGAAAAGAAAGAGAAACTAGGAGCTATTTCGAATTGGTTCCTTATATCAATTGGATTGAATTACCCTCGCTATAAGAGTTCCTCTCATTACATAGAAATATTAGAAATTTACAAGCCTGATTTTTTGCAATTACATCAATTAGATCTAGGTTGATTTCTAGTAATTATATCAACTAACTCTAGGCTGATTTCTAGCAATTAGATCTATCTAAATAAGGAAGGTACAACTATACTAATAATTACAATATATTTACAACTATTAATTAAGGCTGGATATATGTTGTCATCCCCCCCTCAAATTGATGTTGGTCAATCAAGAAGCGTCAATTTGCCCATAAGAAACTAATGGGGTTGTCGTGTGATGGCCTTAGTAAATACATCAACTATCTGGAGGTTAGTGTAAATATAAGGAAGAGAAATAATATAAGTGTCTAAGGCTTCGGGAATAGAATGACAGTCCACCTTGATATGCTTAGTACGCTCATGGTAAACAAGATTAGTAGCAATTTGAATGGAATTAGTGTTATTAACATGAAGCGAAGTAGGAGTAGATTGAGAGAAACCAAGCTCAGTTAGAAGTCCACGAAGCCAAACAATCTCATAATAAGCATCTGACATAACACTATGTTTTGACTCAGTACAAGATTTAAAAACATGGTCTTGCTTCTTACTTTTCTAAGAAATGAAGGAATTACCAAGAAACATGCACCAGCCTATGACTGATAGTCGAGTATTAGGAAATCTAGCATAATCAGCATCACTATAGGCAATAAGTTAAAGAGGATAATTAGCTTAAAAGAACAATCCACGACTAGGTGCCCCACGAAGATATGGAATGATTCGATGAACAACTGCTAAGTGTAGGTGACAGGGATTTTGCATGAATTAACTAACTTGTTGAATAATAAAGGAAATATTTGGTTGAGTAATTGTCAAATAGTTCAAGCACACCAATTGTCGAAAGATAGTAGGGTCAGAAATGAGATCACCCTTCTCACGACTATACTTTATGTTTACTTCAAGCGGAGTAACTACAGAAGAAGCATCTTGGCTACCAGCTAAATTAAGCAAATCCAGTGTGTTCTTATGTTGACTCAAAAAAATACCAGAAGAATTAGCATGAACTTCTAAACCCAAGAAGTAAGTAAGAGGATCAAGATCTTTCATACGAAATGAGGCTTAAAGATGGTGTTCCAAATGAGCAATTAAAACAAAATTTGTCTCAGTGATAACAATATCATCAATATAAACTATGAGAAGAATAATACCAGGAGATGTCTTGCAAAGAAACAAAGATGAGTCATATTAGCTCTGCTTGAATGAAAATTGGAGGAAGGTTGATTTGAATTTATCAACCATGCCCAGGCAGCTTGTTTCAACCAATATAGAGATAAATTTACATACATCCAAAAAAGAAGAGGAGGGCAAGCCAGGTGGTAGAACCATCTAAATCTCTTCTTTAAGATCGCTATGAAGAAATGCATTTTTAACATCAAATTGATGAAGTGTCCAACCTTATGAAGCAGCAATTGAAATAACCATTCAAATTGTTGTCATCTTAGCAACTGGAGTAAAAGTCTCTTCATAATTGACACCATACTCTTGTTTGTTACCAAGGGCAACCGACTGTGCCTTATAGCGATCTAGAGCACCATCAGAACGAAGTTTGATGGAGTAGAGCCATTTACAACCAATGACTTTAACATTTGAAGGATAATGAACAATATCCCATGTGTGATTGTCCACAAGAGCTTGAAGTTCTTCTTTCATTGCCTTACGCCAATATTCATGTTTAGCAGTCTCTGAATATCATGAAGGAATAGTAATCAAAGTAGTATGAAGAGATGTATGAGAAAATCTGTACTAATCAGGTTGATGAATGATTTTGGAAGAGCATCGTGGAATGACATTTGAGAGTTGATTGTTTGTGGAAGGAGCAGTTTAAACAGGCTCTGATGTTAGGTCAAGCTTAAAAGCAGTAAATTGGATGTTGTCATCATTGATACACAAATCTAAGCTTGAACCATTCAAAAGTAGCAGGCACCTCTTCAATATTAGGAAGAACAGGTGACTCTGGTGAAGACTCAACATGAATAGAAAAGAAAATTGATTTTCAAAGAAAAAAACATGCGTGAGAAATACGAAATTTGTTAGAGCATGGGTCGTAACAAACATATCTTTTGTGTGAAATACTAAAACCCATAAAAACATATTTAACAAATTGAGCAAAAAGTTTATGACATTCATGAGGTGGCAAATGAACAAAGCAAACATAAGCAAAAGTATGCATGTCAAGATAATTAGGATGCCTATGATAAAGACAATAATATGGAGATTCAAAGTTCAAGACACATGAAGGTAAGCGATTAATTAAATAAAATGTTGTACATAAGGCCTCAACCCAGAATTTAGATGGAACAAAAGCTTCAAGCAATAAAGTTCGAACAACATCTAACAAATGGCAGTTCTTACGTTCAACAACATTTTGTTGAGGTGTGTAAGGACAAGAGCGTTGGGAAACAATTCCTTTTTGTTGGAAAAAAATCATGAAATTCCTTAGACGTATATTCGTTAACAAAATCAAATCGTAGCACTTTTATTTTTGAAGAAAATTAGGTCTCAATATAGGTTACAAATGTTTTAAAGACAGAAAATACCTCGGATTCATAATGAAGAAAATAAATCTAGGTATACCTACTGTAATCATCAATAAATGTTACAAAATATTTGTAATTGGCATCATATACAATAGGAACAATGCCCCACATGTCACTATGAATCATATCAAAATAGCTTTCTGCACGACTACCATGAGAAGGAAAAGAAAGACACTTACTCTTACCTAATTTACATGCAAAGAGATCAAAAGAAAGATGTGAGGAGAATTTATCTTTATTGCCTAATAAACCAAAATTTATTAAGTGAGATAAGATAGCAAAATTAGGATGACCTAAACATTTGGGCCATACTTCACCTTTTTGGTTTACGATAATACAAGCGAAAGAAACAAAATTAGGGATGGAAAAGGGCAACGAAAACAACCGTCCAACTTTAGGCCCTTTTGCTAATACTCTCCCCGACACTTGATCCTGCACAATACAATCGTTATGAGAAAATTGAACATCACAGTTATAATCAACCAATTGTCCTACCGAAATAAGACTGATAAAAAGCTCATAAGATATAAGAATATCTTTAATTGAATAATTAATATCCCCAATAGCATGAACAAGTAACTTACTATCATTAGCAATTCAAATGTTTTCATCATATTTTTTAACATTGCTAAGAGTTTCGGAGGAACTGGTCATGTGATTGGATGCGCCAGAATAAAAAAGCCAAGATAAATATGGTACAGGACGCTTACCTTAAAGCCATAAGGTTGAAAAGGCTATAGTAATCATCTATTGAACCATTTTAGGAGTAAGGACTGATTTCTCATCAGTTGTTGAACCAACAACAGCCTGATTCGCAATAGTAACCTAATTAGCTTGATGATTCTGGGGGCAAGTAGGACATTCTTTAATAATATGCTCAAGCTTCTTACAATAGTTGCAAGATTTATTTGTAAAGTTAACAACAATATGTTTGTGTTCCTTGCAGTTCTAGCATTGAACTTGTCGCATGTCTTTACCATGCCTTGTCGTGAGCTACATAAGTAATTACATTATCATGCATTTTGTTTTGCTAGAAATTTGTTTGTGTTGCAAGATGTTGTTCTTCACGAAGAAATTCTCCAAAGCACACATCTAAAGGAAGAGAATGATCACGATTCATCAAATTAGAGAGGACTGCCTCATATTCAGGACGTAGTTTCATAAAAAAACCGATCTCTCTTACTATGTTCATGCACCTCTTGAACTACAAAAAAAGAGGCAGCTCGTACCTTGACATAAATTATGTCAACATATTCATCCCATAAGTTCTGAAATCTAGAAAAGTAATCTTGAATAGAGAGATCACCCTAAGAGTAACTAGCAATTTTGTACTCCAACTGAAATCATTTGGCATTATTGTCTTGATTATAAACCATCATTGAATGCTCCCATATGCCTTTAGCTGTCTTATATGGCCGCAGATTAGGAACAAGCAACTAATCAATTGATCCTAAAATCCATGTCATGACTCTAGCATCCATGACTTGCCATTGAGCCAATTTAGGAAGCTCAGTAGGTGTTGGATCACTACCATCGATGCAACCCCATAGTTCTTTTCCCATGACAAATAATCGACGTTGAAATTCTCAGGTAGAATGATTTTTTAATCGTGAAACACACACCAAAATTATCCAAGTTATTAGTTACCATGATACCCGTAACTCACAAAAAAACGTAATCCACCAAATGCAACAAGAAGTGTTGAGAATCAGCAAACCCAAGAGTTCAAGAAGAACTAAAATAACACCAAAAAGAATACTAGAAATATCCCAAAACCAAGATCTAAACTCAAAAGAAAACACTCTAAAATTCTGAATTATAGCTCTGACACCATATCAATTGGATTGAATTACCCTCACTGTGAGAGTTCCTCTCATTATATAGAAAATACTAAAGATTTACAAGTCTGATTTTCAGTAATTACATCAATTAGATCTAGGTTTATTTCTAGTAATTACATCAACTAACTCTAGGCTAGGCTGATTTCTAGCAATTAGATCTATATAAATAAGGAAGGTACAACTATACTAATAATTACAATATATTTACAGCTATTAATTAAGGCTAGATATATGTTGTCATCTTAGGAGGAACCCAAATAAGGTTATTAGGAACTTAGTTAGGGTTCCTAAAGAACCCAAACCTAGTTCCTTCATTTTCTTTTACAAAATTTTTTTTAATTCTTAGAATAAACTTTTTTTTTTCTTTTGTGACTCAAGGGACACTCGTGGGGTGTAGTGGGGTAACTCATTCTCAAAAAAAAAAAAAAAGGTTTTAAGGTAAAAAAACATACAAAGGGAGAGAATTAAGGACAGACTGGGCCAGGCAGAAAGGGAGACGATGCAATGGAAAAATAAAAAAAAACTAAGAAATACATTTGCACAACACCCACTGAATTCAGAGGGAGAGACCAAAACAAAAGGAAAATTATTAGCATAAAAAAATACAAAGCCCAAAATTGAGATAAATGAATCAAATTGGAGTTATATTCTTTTGATTGGTTTTACTTCTGTAGTTTATTTTGGAAGTCTATGAGTTCAAATCTTATTAAAATACAATTTGGTATCGAAAAAAATCACATAGGTACAACTTGAGAATACAAACAACTCAACATGTCAAATCCCTGTTTTATTTATTTTATTTTGGTTCAAATTTATAATATATCTGTGTTTTTGTTGAATTATGATTGTCTTTATATTTTTTGTTGTTATTTTTGTGATTATTGTGAAGATTAGCTAAATTATCAAAATGTGAAATTAAATTTTTTCAGTTGTCCAATTTAGTCAAAAATTGAAATTTTGATGAAATTGATGATGAAACTATTTGAATTAGACTAAATTGAAACTAAGTCTATACTGATTTAATATAAAAAATTTACTAGAGGGCTGTTTTGCAATTTTAAACTTAAATTTCAAAGGAGCCTAGACTGATTCCAAGTTCAATGTATAAATTAACAGTTTAGTCCCCCATTGTTTGTATAAATACTGTTGTCTTTCTTGTCTTTATTATTTGTTAATTTAGTTACTTTTGTTAATTTTGTCATGTTTTAGTATAAATTTTGTGATATTTATTATATTTCTTATGAATAAATTTAAATGTGTTTTATCTGGTTATTAGTGTGTTTAATGAAATATTTTTGTGAAATTGAACAACTAGGAGAATTTTAACATATAATATGTTTAATTGAGAAATGTGAAATAAGTAATATTCTCATATCCTTTTTTAATAATTGTGATAAATTTGTATTTGAAATAATATTTAGACTTTTTTTTGTGATATTTCTGGTTAATTATTTGTTTCATAAATTATTTGCATTATTTTATGGCTTATTTATTATTATTATATTGTTGTTGTGGATGGATGTAGATGGATGGTTTATTATATTTACATTTTCTACATTTAATTTAGGATATTTCCTTTTTATTTATTACTCCAACTTTCCACTAGATTGTAAATTACAGTTATTCTATTTTATTTATATTCATAGTTCTCCCTTGGCCTATATTTTAATAATTTATTTATTTTTCTGAAATTATGATCGTTTTATTATTTTTCATTATGATTTCTTTAGTTGACATTGAGTGAGTAATTCAAATTAGATAATTATCAATAATTAATCGATAAAATAAATTGGGTAATTATCAATAATAAATCAATAAAATGAAAGACGATAAAAAGGAGGTCAAATTAATATACAAGCATTGTGGGATGCTTAACATTTCTTCAGGGCATACCCAACTTCCAAACTCAGCTCTGAAGGAATAATATGGATGTTGGATATTTATTCAGAGATGTCCAACCCATTCATTTAACTAAAAATAAAAATATTTTCCCACTTTTTTTAAAAAAAGGTCGGGTGACAACTCCTAGACTTCTTCAGAGCTGATTTCCCTATGTTTTAGTCTTACTGTTCCCTTGAATCTTGTTGCTTGAGAAATCAGCAGTGATGTCACCAGAGTCATTTCATTGAAATGGGCATAGTGACAATCTAGCGTCCATGACAACATTATTTGAATTATTTATTCCTTAGATGATATAATTTTTTAGGAAAGAGATGAAGGGGGTATGGGCTAAAATGTTTAAGGTTTAAGATTCAAGGCTTCAATATATCAGCTTTATCTATACTATATATAAAAGTGGTTGATTATTAAAAAAATTTTTGGATATAAAAGAGTATAAAACTTTTTTTAAATTGACAATAATAAACTTAAATTATAAATTTTAATTAAATGGATAAATTTCTTTATAAAACTAATTATTATTTCAATATTTGAAATCTATATTATCTATATTATATATAAAAACGATTAATTTAAAAAAACTTTTTTGAATATAAAATGATATAAAAACTTTTTTAAATTGACAATAATAACCTTAAGCTATGGATTTTAATTCAATGCATACTATTGCTTTATATAATTAATTATTATTTAAATTTGTGATATTTAAAATCTATAATATACTATTTAAAAAGTGATTAATTAAAAAAAACTTTTTTGAACATAAAAAAGTATACAACTTTTTTAAATTGACAACAATAATCTTAAATTATAAATTTTAATTATATGGATAATATTTATTTATATAATTAATTATTATTTTAATCTTTGAAATTTGTGATTATTTAAAATAATTGAAATAATAAATATTATTTTAATCTTTGAAATTTGTGATTGCTTTAAATAACTAAAATAATGGATAACAATATTGAAAAACTTTAAGCTAGTGTTACTTGGTTTTTAAATATTTAAAAATTTAAATTAAATATAATTTAAATTATGATCCATTAGGCTTGTATAATGGTATAATGATGATTTACCAGAATTTTTGTGATAATGTCATACATGATAAAATAATCATGGCACAACGTATAAAACAAGTATTTTTAGTAAAAATTTGTCTCCATCTAAAAATGAACGATATCTTTTTAATTTTAATAATACATTTTTGTTTTGTCATGATCATCAATAAAATTCAAAATCAAATAATAAAAAATATTGAAATTTATTTACCACAAATATTTTTTTTATATAGGCAATTATATGTAACATTATCCAAAGAGATTTCAATGTCTATTACAAAGTTTTTGTGCAATCTCACAAAATAATAAAATTATAAAAAATTTATATGAGAAACATGGTTTACAAAGAAGTACTTCTCTCATAAAAGTAAAATTTTATTATATATATTTAGTTTCTTTCAAATATATTTATATATAGAAATATTATCATAATGTTAGTTTGACATTTTAATTTCTACAGTGAATATGTATATTGATGATAATGACGACGAAAACATCTTCTTACCTTTTCTATTCATTTTGTATAACTCTTATTTAGTTTTAAAATTTGGACTTTTATCATTTTGCCTTCAATATATTAAGAAGTTTGTTTTATATGTATTTAAGAAAATTTTTAATTATTTATAATTTTACATAATTTATTCTCTTTATTTGTATGAAGATTAAATTAAAAAATTAACAAATTCATGTGTCTAATAATTATTTTAATCACATGCAATACACATGTAGCAAAAACCAATAACCATTAAATGGTGCATCATGGCTTGGAAAGTTTACGACTTTTGGATTTATTCGGCAGAGGGATGAGTATAGAACCTATAGTTCAATTAAGATTAATGATGTTAATATTTTGTACATAGTGGTATGATTTACTAATACCATAGTAAAGCAACAAAATTTATTTGAAGTCTCAAGATCAAAGTGTTTAATGGATCAACACAATGGGTTTGGTGCAAAGTGCAACAATAAAGAATGGTTGCATAGAAAGAAAGACAAAATGTGTAGTACTATCTAATGCATGCAGATAGGCATAGAATTCTTGGCAGCTATCACTATAATGCAAAAGAGAAAAAGAGCCATATTGGGATACTGTTTCCACTGTCCTTGGCTACATCATCATACAGGGACATCTGTTAGCATCTCACCAAATGAATTTCTCCTTTAGAAAATATTCAAGCTAAGGGCAAGAGAGGAAAGAGAGAGTAGTGTTCGTAGAGAGATGGGTATATATAATCCATCTACCAATGGGATATTTAGAGTTTTAAATATATTGACTTTTATTTTTGTTAGTATTGATGGATAAATATGTTTCTTGAGTTTGACTTACCATTCAATGATTAGTATAGTTCAATTTGACCCAAGTAATAACATTTACATGACAAAGAAATATCCATGACTTACATGACAAAGAAATATCCATGACTTTAGGCATAATTATGTATCTTTCCTCTTCATGATCATAAAAACTATGACATGATGTATAAGTCACTTGCATGGAACTTTTAAGTTTAGCTTCTAATTTAAAAAAAAATTTCTCATTAAGCTTACGGTTGGAACAATCCAAATGAAGCATTCAAACTTTAGATAAACTTAGTTATGGGTAAATATTAAATTTACCTTCCCTATCCGAGGCCACTTTTCAACTATGCTAGATTGTTTCGAATCTGTGAGACAATTCCCCAACATTTCAATGTGTTTGCCACGTCATCAAGCCTTAATAGATATTCTTCCTCAGTTAGTGGAAGGGATCTCTAAGTAAAGGGAAACAAAAGTGAAACAAAAAAGATATCAAGAATAAATAAAGAAATAAATAAACAAAGAACTTTCAAAAACTTAGGCAATTGTTAAATATTTTTCTTCCAGTTATAATGCTCAATGTACTAAATCTCGTAATGGTATTCAACAAAGACTCTAAAATTTTCATGAGGCATTCATGATGTTTTTGAACATCAAACAAGAGTGGAAGCAATTAAGTTGTATAAATATTATATTATCAAAAATAATTTCCATACATGGAAGCAAAAATTTCAAAAGATAGAAAATAACTTAGGCACCAAACATTATAAGTCAATTACTCAAAATTCTATTATCAGTAACCTATGGAAATAAGTACTCACCTAGGTATTTATAGAGTTATGTGTAGTCTTACTACTAGGATTAGAAATCTTAACTAGGAAACTTCTAAACCGTTGCTAAATAAGACAGTAAAATAACTTTTAAATATTCCAAATCATAATAAAAATTCCTAATTGATATTAGTCTTCCTAATTAGAAAATTAACAATAAAAATATGAATTCCATAATTAAACCATAAATAAAATAATTTCTAAATTTTATTTTCCTTGTATGCCTCATTCTCCTCTAATTGTAAAAAACTAAACCTTTGAGTTTTATAGTGTTAAAGAATCAACAACTGAAGTTAGAGAATATGTAGCTTTGTCTTTTTAGAGCCTATGATTGATTTTATAGCCTATGAAAATAACTACTTACCTAGGTATTTATGGAGTTGTGAGTAATCTTATTTCTACTAGGATTGGAAATCCTAACTAGGAAAATTCTAAACCAATGATAAATAGGATAACAAAAAAAATATTAAATATTCCTAACCATAATAAAAATTCCAAATTAATTCTAGACCCTAGTCAAAAATAAAATATGAATTCCATAATTAAAACTTAAAATAAAATAATTCCTAAATTCTATTTTCCTTGTATACATTAAGTTTCCTATGCAATTTCTAAATCCTCTATGAAGAAATATGAAGTATGAAACAAAGGACATGAAATAATTTTCTCTTTTATCCTTTTTCCTTCGTCTTTTCTCTAGTCCAAAGGTTTCGTTACTCAACAAGGTAGCCAACCCTTCTATTCTTGGTGTGAGCAAGATTGGATGCCAAGTACGTAGATACAAGACCAGGGAAATTTACCAACTAGATTACTTGGAAGCCACAATAAGAAATACATTAAACTTGATAAAATGCTATCAAGAAAAGTCATTTTTTCTTTTGAATGATATGCTAAATAAAACATTATTAACAACTAAATAAATACAAAGGATGATGGCCTGCTTAATGGCCCTGTGAAGTTTCATATTTCTTAAAAACTCAACCTGTACAATAAATTATGAAACCTTGTAACAACAAATATATAAAAGAAGAACCAGGTTACCTGCTCCATGTACCTCACATAACATTCAAAGCAAGGAGGTCCCTTCCCATGAACTCCTACATCAAATATTTAGAAGTTAATAAGTGAATTTCCAGGGAAATATTAACAAAATCGAGTTGAGATATGGGATAATGGGAACACATGAAACAAAACAATCAAGCACAAAGTAAAATCACACTAAGGTATAGGAACATATAATGGAAATGAGTTGCAGAATTCTAACACTAAATTCTTCAACCATGAATCAAGTTGACACCTCCCCCCCCCCCCCACTTTCAACCATGACTACATTAGAATTTAAATGAGAGCTCAAACTAATTTGGATCTTATATAAGTTAATGCCAACAAACAATTTGTTATCAGCTAATTATTGTATGCTACTATCTTTTTACGATATTTAGGTGATTATTGGCTAATTGATTTGCTGATATAAAATTTTGTCGAATAAACGGCTTGACAACGCCAAACACAATCAACATTTAACATTTAAATGATAAAATTAGCCCCAAAAAAAAGTTCAAACCATTGCTTGCATTTTAAATTTTAGCCA
The DNA here is from genome assembly GCA_949677035.1 of Omphalea diandra. NCBI lineage: Eukaryota > Viridiplantae > Streptophyta > Magnoliopsida > Malpighiales > Euphorbiaceae > Omphalea > Omphalea diandra. The sequence goes on along the minus strand of CATIWR010017148.1, from coordinate 17,013 downwards.
ATCCTTTTCATTATATCAACTTTAGTTTGATTTGTCATTTGAGACATTGGCAACATGTTTAACTAGTTGACTAAAATTGAAAAAGAAATTCAGCTGTCTCATTTTAGAAAAATATGTCCATTTGAATTCAATTTAAACATGAAAGGGATCCTGCTACATAATTAAACAAGTTTTAAAACTAAGTAGCAGATATGGAGCAACTAGCTATAAAAAGTATGGTTCAACTATTAATGTTAGTCTAAGAAAAAGAAAAGAGAAAGAAATAAGTTGATTACTATATAGGTGATAGATAATCCTAAAGAAAGTCAGAAGGACATCAGTGTTCATTAAGATGCCAGCATAAACTAAAATTACAGTTCCAAACAATAAGAAATTGCTAGCAAAGAGGAACTCTCCTCAAATAGAAGACCCAAGTCAATTAATAATGACAAGTTAAATCATCTCAACAAAGACAAAAAAGGAGAGAAAATGGCTATAGATGCTTATTACTCAGGCATTGGTCATTCATCAAGAAATAAGCTATTGGTTGGTCGGATCAGGCACCCATGATGGGTTGACCCAACCCAAATCGGTTTGACTAAAAAAAAAAGGATAGTTTGTAATAGTCAAAACAGTTGCAAGGCATGGGTTATGCGACAGCTGCTAGATAGCAGTTAAATACGTGAAATAATAAGGAATTGCAAACTGCCACTAGACAGAAGATGGGACAATACATCTTTTCTCCTCCCTCTCATTATTGCTTGTATTTGAAAGACAATAAAAGACGTAAATAGGATTGTGATTCATTGGTGTATTTCCTAGTGGTTGCACTAAGACCTAATGTTAGAATTCTGTTGATCTTCATCAAATGGATGCAATATAAGCTGACTAGACTTGTTTTTTCTGCTTTATTATACAATCCTAAAAATATATCTATGGTATGAGTCTAATCCAATGGCCAATATATTGAACTCTTAACATCTAAACGCTTTGACTAGTGAATTGGAAAAAATTATGGAGTAGTGAATCATGGTTATAATACAATATATGCATAATTTGTGTTGCATGGTATATATTTATAGGATTAGAATAGTGAATGAAATACAACGACTTGAACCTAAAAGTAATTGAGAAAATGAAATGGAAGAAAATTGAACGCGTGGAATTTTATGTGGAAAATCCCAAACAAATTGGGTAAAAACCACTAGAAAGAATAGAAAATTTTCACTATGAAAAATTATAGAAGTTACAACCTCTCTCTATATCACACAAGGAGAGAACTCTCTTGAAAGAGGAGAAAACATACTCCCTATTATTTTCACTCATAATAACATCACTCAATCATCTCTCAAGCCTTTGTGCCCATCAATTCGCTCTCATTTATGCGCCAAACCATTCAAGCCCATTTATAGGCTTCATTCCTTCATGATGAAGGCTAAATCCTTCATCCAGAAGGATTTGCTTAGGCGGTGCAAACTGCCTGAGCCAATTAATTTATTATTTTTATAATATCAAATCGATTAACAATTTGCAGTTGAAACATACCTTCTTTATCAGTTGAACATCATAAAACCTCCCATACTTGTTCCTAATAAGAGTAGCAAGGTCTATTCCACTAAAGTTGGAATCATCTGCACCAATAATTCTTTCAAGAATTCTTTCTTAGCATTTCGCTCTCAATCTGAATTAACAAACAAAATAAATGTTTACTTTGGTAGCATTATTTTGTTTGATCATTTAACTTTTTAATTAATATAAACATATGCACACATATATCACATACAGATCTAAGTGCGTGCATGTGTAGAAATCTTGAAAAAAAAAAGAGGCTCCAATTTCTGAACTTAGCTTATTCCGTTACATAAAGGGAACAAACAAAAAGAGGATGGTAATAAATAATCTCCTAATGCAATAATCCAAACTCTCCAAAGTGTTTCACAATCAGAACATACCCCTCCAAAATTATTATCCTTCGTACAATCCTTATCAGGAACTTTGTCATCATCATCATCTTCTGCTTCTTCTTCTTCTTATGGATCATCCACTGGACTGCAGAAGATATATTTCTTTAAACTTAGACGACGATTAGCGGCAACAAATTGAGAAGTAGAGAAAATCAATCCCCCAGGAGCAGAATTACCTGAACGTGCAAACTTTTTATCATTATTATTATTAAATCTTGGTTTGCAAACATTCTCATGAACTCCTAGTGGCCAATTACGATGGTGGCTTGGTATAATGCTCGTCATATCCTGAATCATGCAAGTAAGTTGAAGATTGAGGGTTGAAGGATAAATAATGATAAGAAATACAATGAGTAGAACCTGGAGAGGAGAAGAAATAAGGGAATTGAGGAGCACTGGTGCACCATATGCATTCAAAACTAATAATTTTATATTAAAATATATCATGTAATATTTAAAATATAGTTTACATGAATAAAATGAATTAAAATTATTATAATTATGAAATTAAAAAATTTAGGACGGAAATGAGACCGAACTAGAACCAAACTGAAAAAATTACCAAATAGCAATTGAAGAACTGGATCAAAATCGAATCGATTTTCTATTCAATTAGATCCTGATCATTATCTTTTTCGGTCTAGTCTTGATCCTTCAATTTTAAAGGATCGATCTTTTTGTTTGGTTCTAGGGTTTTTTAAAATCTTGGACTAGACTAGACCGTGCTCAGGCCTATAGTCTATGATCCTACTCGCCTCTTCTTCTATCACACATCACAAATGAACTCCTTCAAACATTATCTTGTACGTTACCCTGTCCTTAACCATAAATTGTGAAGATAACCTTTAAATCATATATTTATCTTTATTCTCAGCCTCTTCGGGGTATTCAACGTATTCAATATACTTTTGTATATCAAAATACCAAGAATGGTTTTGTGTAACATGGTGTCTAAGATTGAAGTGTGATTAGCAGTTTCATAGGCATCGCTTTCGACCTATCCAAAATAGAGACTTAAGCGGCTAAGGCATTGGCCATTGTATTCTGTTTTCTTGGCGGATGATGGAATGTTACTCTCTGAAAATTCTACACCAATCCCTTTATATGCTTTAAATATGGGCTTAAACGTTCTTCTTTCAATTGCCATTCATTCGTTATATGCGAAACGACTAGCAACCCAAACGCCTCTACTATTTTCACCCTTATTTGCTTCAAGAGTTCAAGCCCTAGTATGTAGGCTTCATATTCAACCATATTATTGATCACCTTATAGTTCAATTTCATAGCTACGAGGAAAAGCTTTCCTTTTGGTGAGATTACAATTATTCCTACATCTATCCATTTCTTATTTATAACACTATCAAAGTATACTCTCCACCCTTGAGGCTTAATTGCTCCTAGCCCTTATATGGGAACTGAAAAAGTTTAGATTCTCTTTCTTTAAGAGGTTATAGTGATAAGTATTTTGAAACTGCTTATCTTTTGATCATTTTTTTAGCTACAAACTTAATATCAAATTCGATGAACAAGATAAATCACTTTGCCAATCTTCTGGTCATAAAAAGGACTTCATGTAAGTACTTAATTGGGTTAAGTTTTGAAACCACTTCCATAAAATATGACTAAAAATAATGCCTCAGCTTTTTTGTTGTCCAAACCAGTACTAAATATGTCTTCTCCACCTGATTATACTTCACTTCATAGGACAGTAACTTCTTGCTAAGATAGTACACTACATGTTCTTTTCCTATTCCATTTTTCTAAGCTAACATTGCACCAACAATACTATCTTCTACTATTACATATAAAGTTAATGATTTTTCGATTTTTTTTAGCTTTAATACTGGTGGGTTAGTTAGATACTCTTTTATTCTCTCAAAGGCCTTTTGGCATTATTCATTACACTTCACTGACTAATCCTTCCTTAATAACTTAAAGATCGACTCACAAATGGGAGTTAGTCTTTCTATAAATCAACTAATGCATTACAAATGACCTAGAAAATCTCAGATCTCCTTATCTATCTTAGGTGTAGGCATATCTTGAATTGCCTTTACCTTATCTAGATCCACTTTGATTCCCTTCTCACTAACCACGTGTCCTAACAGCTAACTGGCGATGGCTCCAAACACACACCTCTTCCAATTTATCCTTAAGTTATACTCATCAGCCCTCTTTAGGAATTTTTTCAGACTTCAAAGTGCCCTTCCCTGGTTTTTGACTTCACCATCATGTCATCCACATATACTTCCACCTCTTTATGGATTAAGTCTTGCAACACGATAATTATCATTGGCGGTATGTTGATCTCGTGTTCTTTAAGCCAAACAACATAACCTTATAACAATATGTCCCTTATTTTGTGATAAAAGTTGACTTCACCTTATTTATGATCGCCATAAGAATTTGGTTATACATAGAGAATCCATCTATGAAGGAATACATAATGCAAGTTATGATGCTATCCACTAGTACGTTCATATATGGTAATATGTGGTAAAGGAAAATTATCTTTTGGGCATGCCTTGTTCAAATCCCTATAATCAACACACATCTTTACTCTCTCGTGCTTTTTTGATATTGAAACTATATTGGCTAGCCATTCAGGATAATCTACAATCTCTAAGAACTTGGCATTAAATTATTTTGACACTTTTTCTTTGACCAACGGGGCCTACCTAGGTCTCATTTTTCAAAGCTTCTGTCATATCGATTTCATGTGTGGGTAAGTCAGAATCTTATGTTCTACAATTCACTTGTCAACCCTTGGTATGTCTTCGTATGTTCAAATAAAAACCCTCTCATATGTCCTGAGTAGCTGTTCAAACTTCCTTCGCTTGTCTAGCGTGACATCACTAGCAATGAGCAAGATCTTTAGATTTTCGTATATGCTAAGATTAAATGCAGTGGTATGCATAAAATTAATGTTAAATATGCTCATGAAATGATGCATGCTATGTATGCTACCATCAGGAAACACATCACAGAAGTAAGCAAATTTATCATTGATTGCCTTAAAATTTGAAAGAAATACATCATCATCCTTAAAAAGGCTAGAAACAAGAACATCAGTAGTAGCAAGAAAGTTAACTTCATCTAGTTGATTGACTGGAGTCTCTTGTACCTAAGCCTTTTCTTTTTTTACCCCATTTACTTCATCAATCAAAAGCCTAAGATCAACAATTTGCATAGGATTTGCCTCTTCCCCATTTTCTGTACTGATAATAACCTTGACAGCTCCCTCAAAACTTTGTTTCATGTGATCATCCCCTAGCTCAATTTTCAGGAAATTTGCTCAAAGTGTTTAACCATCTGTCATGGTAAGCTTAATTTCACCACAAAGCTTTATACTCCATTGCCACTTACTTCTTCAATGGAGTTCACAATCATGCTTTCAGTGTCCTTTAATTTTATTCCAGTATAGCTAGCCTCAGTGAACCTACACGTCTCAGTATACTCCCACTCTGGATCCATGAAGTGTGCACCTTGCTTTATCGAGTCAAGCCCCTCTTTACCATGGTCTTCTTCAATGGCCTAGAACTTATGATATAACATATACTGCACCCTCTGTTCATCATTGATCTTCTTCTTATCACCATACGAGCTCATAAACTGAGGCCCATATAGACTGTAGGTAGACTTGATTTTTGTCCATCCTTTATCTCTGCAACTTGTTTTCCTTTCTTCTTTCTTCTTTTTTTACCATCCTTCTCTTTTAATAAGTCTTGATAATTTTGATATCCTAATTTGACAACATCTAATTGGAAAAAAACCTTTTTAAGTTCATCCATACCTTTGCTTAGTGAATGCTCATTCTCGATTGACTCATGTTTAACTTTCTTGGTGGCCTCCCTTTCTTTCATAAAGAAATCTGATAGTGGTTCGTGCAAGTCCTTTACTTCTAACTTTGACTCTTTCCCATGATACTCCAGTCCTTTCCTCGTAGTATAAATGGGGATTTTTCAAAACTCTATTATGCCATTAGAATTCTTCCTTAACCCCTGTCCTTGAAGAAAGTTCATATTCTTTATAATTTCCATTACTTCAGTATCAACCCATTTGTCAGTGACTCTAGCAATTTGAAAGCTTCAAAGATGTAGAACAACCATACTTAAAGCTAATACAATTTCTCTAACTTTAAGATAAATGGTCACAATCTGGTCACAATCTCTCTTTTGTAAGGAATCTTAACTTTTTGATAAGTTGTGTAAGGCACACCACCTAATGGGCGGTATCATGGTCTTCCTAACAAAAGCAAAAAAAAGTGTTCAAAATGTTTAAGACTGTGAATTCTACCATTGCCTCTATTATGCCCGTCTTTACTAAGGTGTTGAACACACTCGAATCTAGCCTTTCACTATCATTATAAACTCAAATGACACTGTTTCCAAATCTTTCTCAGATAAACCAAACTTATGTAGTAACTTTAATAGACAGATGTTAATCCTAAACCTATCATCAACCATCACATATGGCATGCTTCTCCCCTTCACCTTAGCTCGAATAAAAAGGGCCATGTTGTGATCCTTTTCTTCTAGTGGCAAATCCTTATCTTATAAAGTGATTTTACCCTTATAAGTCTCCAATGCAATGACATCTATTGAAGTAGTTTCCTTCGAGATAATCAGTTTGGAAGTCTCTTTTATGGCCTAATTGATGGTAACGATAACAATTTCCTTAGGAATTCTAAAATCTATCATGAATGTCCTATGATTTAGGGGAGGAACATTATGACAGTTTGGGACGGGATTCCTTTAGATGATAGAGCTTTCAGAATTTGGCGGAATAATTGTCTTGTTGTTGATAAGATCCTGAATCTTATGCCTTACTCTGTAGCAATCATCAATGTTGTAACTTGCTCCTTGATGACAGGTGTAGTAAGCATTGGCATCATACCCCTTAGACAATAAACATAGAGATGGTCTAGGTATTAGAGGGTTTGGTACTCCCTTCTTCTACAACCTCTCAAATGCCTTGGATAGAGGCATCACTAAATCAGTAAATTGTCTTGGCGCTCTTACTACATTAACATCTATCATCTTGTTTCCCTTGGCTTGAGGTTGAGACAAGGCATTTCTTCTTTCCCCATACTATCTTCTTGACTTGAATTCTAACTTTTTGGCTTACAAGCATGCTTCTTAAAGATCTATATAGTTTCTAACCAACATTCCCCTGATCTCGATGCTAATACTAGGTAGAGCCCCTTTTATAATCATTTTGACTTGCTCTATCTCTGTAGGCCTTGTGGTCGATTCTGAAGTCATCTTCTTCTATCTTCTGATGTAGCCATTGAAGCTCTCATTGGTTTTTTGTTTCAGAGATTTTAAATCTTACAATGTGACTTCTAAATCTGAATGACAAGCATGGTGCCTCTCTAAAGCATCTGTCAACTCTTTTCAGTCTTTTCTGATAGTTTTGGTTGGTTGAAATATCATGTTTTTATAGATACTTCCAACAAAAACTTAAAAAGCTCTAACATGGTATCTGTCGGAACCTCGAATGCCTTCATGACTAGCACATACGAATGAACATGGTTGTTAACATTTTGGATCCCCATGAATTTGGGAAGCTTGGATATACGGAAGTTAGCTAGTAACTTATTGGGTTCATGGCTAACAATTCCTCAATGTTTGTTCCCCTTTCCAAACCTTTAGCACTCAAGTCCTTCTGTATTTTCTCTAACTATTTGGTGAAGTCATTAAATAGGGTGCTCTCCTTCTCACTTTTAATGGGTTTGTTTGGAATGGTAGTTGTACTTCCTACTTTCTTGGCAAGTTTGCTTTGATGGTATTATTTCATCTTATCAACCACTATAGGTTGGGGTGCCTTCATTGGTCTTTTCCATTTGTTAGTTCTATTAGCAGATGTCTCTCTTTTTTAAGAATCGTATTGACTTGCTTGTTTACTTCTTCAACAATCCTCTTTTCCATCTTGCAATTAAAGTCGACCATCATCTTTTCCAAGATCTCTAGTGGTATAGTTAGTTCCATGATTAGGTCTACTTTCTAGCTCGAACTCATTGTCTTACTCTTTTTAGCAAGTCAATTACCCCTTCTGTATCATAAAGGTTTGGATGGAGTTATGATGGTTGTAAGACAAGGGTTATCAGTATGATGCATAAACAAGTAATTAATGCATAGATGCATGTTATTTAAAAATCATTTTGCACAAGATCCTTCCAATCTTATTTCTTCCATAAATGAGGTCTAATTGTTGTTTCTTAGGTGAGGTTTCATTCTTACACCGTCATGGGGTAAAAAAAGTATAGGGTTGCCTTAAATCGGAGGAGTTAAAGTCTTGAAAGAACATATACACAAAGGCACTAAAGGGATGAACCTTTTACATTTTTGAAGAAATATGTACTAGGAAAAAAATCCCTTTAAGGAGAAAGAAATGTACACAAAAATTATTTACATGAAGGGAAGGGGAAATACATAATTATTTACATATAAGGGATAATGATATTAAGAGGGTTGGGGTAACATTTACATTTACATTAGGGATAGCTAACCATGTTCTTCGTGGACTTTCCCTCTTCCTAAAGAAGAAATGAAAATAAGAGGGGTGACATATTCCAAGGTGATATTGTTTCCTATATGCACCAAATGGTTGATAAGTTGTTATAGTTGATGGCTCCCAAAAGCTTGAGGGGCAGTTATCGTGATCACTCATTCGATATACTTAAAGATACCAAGCTCAAAAGTGATGAGTCCTTCTCACAATCTTTTTAAGCATAAATGAAGCCTAAGTCTCAAGTATGAAGAACCATCGGTTCATCTAAAGGCAACCTAGTGCTTGTGATGAAGTGTGAATACTATATGAATGTAGTGGACTTACTCAATCAAAAGTTTAAAATATTAAAAATAGACAAGAAATTGAACGCGAAGTCAATTTCGGGCCCCAATGGAACCACCATTATGAGCACCTTGACTTGTTTGCTAGAACTAGTGGAATTTTTCTTATGACTCTATCCTATTATCGACCAATAGGGGATTGAGAGGATGAGAGGTCTTTACATTAGTAATAGACTTAAGGTATGGCACATGATTGGACTAGTGGGGGGTCCTTTTAGGCCTTGCACATTTTTAAATCCTTTAAAAAATGGTCATTAAGGGACCGAAAACGGGACAATATGTTAGTACCATCGCCACTCAACTTTGGTTGGGATAAAAATCCAAGGAAGGCAAAATCTGAACCTAATCTAAGTCAATTAGAAGGCCCATTTCATTTTCACCCTATCAATGATTGGGTTCAAAAATTAGGTACGACTTGGGAAAGAGGTTAGACACCTCCAAACTGAATGAACATTGGGATCCGTCCTTTAGGCATCTTTGGTTCACTTTTAACTTTTTAACTGAATTATTGATTAGTTCAATTAACAAACATAAACATGCATCTAACCATAATCCACTTAGATAAATAAGGTCATCCATTTCGAAGGGAGAGGGGTCATGCATCATGGTAAAAAAGGGAATCATGCATTCTATTATCCACAAACAACATTCTAAAGAGGGGAGTGGGATCATGTGATATGGAATAGGGGTTTTGCATGCACTATCATCCATCCATTCAAGCATAATCAGTCATAATTGTACAGGATGGTAATCAAGACCAAGTTCATGGTCTAACTAAAGTAAGAACACCTACACCTAAGGAAAGAGAATAAGTTAGTGACTAACAATAGGAAGATGAGTAAAAGAAACTAAAAGGAAAACAAATAATCTCACCACATCTCCAAAGTCAAGGTAGCTAAACATACATCTAAGTCCATAATATCACATCCCCATATCACATGGACGACATTAAACATTAATAAACATATATAAATGCATTATGAAGAGCACAAATCATAAACATGCAATGCAAGGCCTAATGAAAAGGCTAAGTCATCAGAAAAGGAGGTCATGGGACTAATGAATCCTCACTTTCATTGCTTACTAAAAGCTAGATATTCACAAGCACTACTAACTATATGAAGGGTTAGAATGCAAATTGACAATTGAGAAGTTATGAAGCCAAAACATGTGTTAATAGTGCTTAGAAATGCATAACTAAAAAAAAAGTAAACAAGCATAAAAAGACTCTTAAGTTCTTAAGAGTGGTTAACTCCTTACTTGGCCATCATCATAAAGGGATCAAAATAAAACCTTGAACATCACACTAAATCAGAAATAAAGGAACTTGAAACAATGTATGAAAAAAGTTGTAAAATCACTCTTAAGTTCCATTTTTTTTATATGAATAGGGATCCTAAATTGTTTAGCCTCTCCTATCTTACTATTGGAACATTGGAATAGAAAAAAAATGTTTTGAATAAGGTGAAGTCTGTATGGGGAAAGAAAATCATTTTTGTAAGATTGTCTACTAGTCAACGTGGTCTATATAGCCTAAGATGAGGGATGATACATGGTTGTATTGCCTACAAACAAGGTTATATAACCCCTATTTCTTGGGTTTTGAAAATAGAAAAGGAAAAGAAATGGAAGAAGAAAAGGGGAGAATGAGGGGGTTCCTAAGTGCCTTTGGGTGTTTGTACACCCTAAGAGGCTCACAAGTTCAATACTTTCCTCTAAAATGCCTAGAGAATGCACAAAAATGAGGAGAAAAGGCATAGTTCTACCTTGGAATGAATTGAGATGAGTTACGATTTAGGGTTTCTGTGTTAAGGGATGTTTGAGAGTTAGTTTTGGTAGAATAACTTTAGGGTTGTCCTAGCATCCCCCTCTCTTTAAATAGGAGAGAGTAATTATAGGTGTTGGGTGAGTGCATTAGAGCCTAACATGGTTTTGATTGCACCAAGGACGCATCTAATCATTGAGAGGGAGATGAATCTCTTGGAATTTGTGTTTGCATGCAGGCTGTACAACCTAAGGTTTAAGGAGGGTATGGTTCTAAAAGATTTTGATGGTTAGGGTTCAAGAAAGGATTGTACAACCCTATGTGTGGGTTGTATAGCCTTATGTGTGGGTTGTATAGGCTTGGTTGGCTAGGCTAGCCGCCTGAGAAGTTGGTCTTAGGTTTGGCATTGGGCTTTTGGTCTTAGGTTTAGTTTGGTTCTCTAAGGTTTCCTAAGACTTTTTGTTCTTTCTTTTGACAATTCTCGTTTGCATTTTAGGGATGCGTTTTGTGATTTTTATCATTGAGCTTTGCATGCAAAGGTCTAAAATATGATGTTTACAGTATTTAATTATAATATTATTAAAATAAAAAGAAAATTTGCTAAAAATAATGAAATTTAGCTATGCAGTATCTTGCATGCATATGAAAAGAGTTGACAATGAGAGTTAATATAGTAAGTTAAAGCAACATGCGTGATTTTTTTTGTTTATTTTTGGTTAAAGAACTACATGTTTCTTTTAATTTATCCATTAACAATCAAACAAGTATATAAAATTGTTATGTGTATAACTCTTACAAGTACATAAATCGCTCAAGTAATACAATGACAAGTAAAGTTCATTTCCATATGGACAAATCTACACAATTACTAGTAAAGTCTTAATTATTCTATTACCTAGTAACCGAATTATTAAGACAAAAATTACAAAAATTAAAATTGCAACAAAGCTAAAATTTAATTAAACATAACTGTTATGACAATTGATTTTTTGGGGACTCGGGTTTACCATAATATCATTCTATACATATATCAAGAGAATTGTTTTAATTGTGATTAGGTTTTTCTTGAAGATAGGTTTTCCTAATTTTTTCAATACCCTCTTTCAAGTAATATTGAGTTATTTTTACTATAATTATGTATACTTTCATAGTCATAAAATTCAATAAAAATTCATTAAACTCAATGAATAATCCTTCAACATCTCTAAAAAGTCAAGCCTCTTTTCATGATCTCATTCTTTTAGTTTAACATGTTACGATTATTCCTAGACATTCATTTTTACTCCATCATCTAGAGTCTCAAGTAATGGACATATCTGGCCATCATACATATAAGATCAATTAAGTTAAAATATATTAAATCAAGACACCTATCACAAACTAAAACAAGGTCTCCTCATATGTTCATGAAATAAATATTAGACTTTTACCCTATTATCTTGAATTAAAAGAATTAGTTCAACATGGAAGGAGAAAAAGAATAATAGAACAAAAAATTCATTAATTCCAAAGTATAAGAATTCTCTTAGTAAAAAAAGTCTTTTATTCTAATCAATGAAAACCTTAAAAGAAGAGTTGTTCAATCTTCATAAAATCATTTTCAAAATTTGGTGTGGAGGTTAGATCTACTTTTCTCTCTGAAAACTACTCTTTTCCCTCAGGTCTCTCTATTGGAATAGGTCATATGTCTTTTAAAATATAAACTAAAATAACTTTAAAATTCTAGATCTAACGCCTCGCATGGTCCATGTCATGGCCCACGCCGCAGCCTATGTGCATTTTGTTAAATATGATCTGCTACTACTGCATGGTCAACTCCTTTAGTTAATGCATGATCTGAACCATGGCCATGCAACACTACTGAAAATCACCATTTCTGCTACTTTTTAAGAAATTCCAGCATGAACATAAAAACCAGAAAATAAACTGATTCCAAAATTAAATGACTATGAAAACAAAAAAACTCTTTATTTATATCTAAATATATGTGAAAAAATTACACCTATTGAATTTTCCCAAGCTTGAAGTATTACTTCTCAAATTACAAGTATTACACCTATTAAATGTTCTTTTCTCAAGAAAAAGAAAAGAATAAATAAGATAGCTTCTCAAATCACACATATGAATCCTTTAATTTGGAAATCTCCACGATACATTAGCACAATCAACTTATAAGAAAATTTATGACATTGAAGTTCACTCTCAAACTTTGCAAATAATTTCAAATATAAATTAACCAAGAAACAAGAAAGAACCAAGATACACAATTCTTTTTCTCACTTTTGATGCAATTTAAAAACATAGTACATGCTATAATTGTTAAACTTCTTTCTAAAATTGTGTTATATAATTCTATAGGTAAGAACACACTATCAATCTTCACTAATATAATTAGACACCATTCCAAGGGTCAAAAGGCCTTTATTGACTTATAAAGAAAAGGATAAAAAGGTGCAAATAAGAAAACTCAAAGAATAAAAATAATCACGTGACACTAAAAATTTCCATATGTACCTAAAACTTTTTACTTGTCTAGATTACTTCCTTATATTATTTTCTAGCAATAATCACTCATTTAATAACGATTCATCATAAGCTTCATGAACAAATTATTAACATAATGTTTCTCACATAAAATTGGGAGCTTCAAACAATTCAAGTATTAGAACTCCAAAGACTTGACAAGTCTCAATTTGTATTTCTTTTTCTTTTCTTTTTTCTCTTATATATATATATATATATGATAAAAATATGATAAAAATAAGGTTGTATTATGATAAAAATATTTATTAAATTTTTTTTCAGAAGTTAGTTAATTTTCACGGGAGTTGTAATAAATTTGAGTCTTGCCATAATAAGACCACATATTATGACAACATTGATTTTATCAAAAAAATTTTATCGTGATGAGTAAAATTAGTTTTGTGTGTGTGTGTGTGTATGTGTATATATATATATATATATATATATATATAGAGAGAGAGAGAGAGAGAGTGAGCTAATTTCCTTTAAATCCTAATATTCTTTAGTTAATTTTGCATATAAAAAGACCTAGTGAAGTGTATTTGTGTTTTGTAGGTCAAAACAGGAAGAAAAGAGTTCAAATTGCATAAAAAAAAAGCTTTGTAGACTACATGAACCAAAGCCAAGGAAGAAGAGCTCGAGACTTGTACGCCTATACAAGTCACATACTGCCCCCCCCCCCCCCCTTTAAGCTTGTGTACACATCCATGCAAAGAGGAATCTAGATGGAATCATGGCTTGCACACCTATTCAAATATTTGTATGGTCATGATCACCAAAGCGGCAATATTCAAGCTTCATAATCACTTCAAATTGCTTTCTATTTTAGCCTTCCAAGCTTCTCACTTAGTATGACCATCAAAAAGCACTATAAAAGGAGACTAAGACTCACGAATTTAACCATCTAATAGCATCCAAATTCATAAGGAAAGTAACTAACAAGCATGAAAATGGCAATTAAAGAGCTAAGGATTTAATCCTAAGAAAAATGCAACGAGCTTTAAAGCAAGAAGATGCAATCATATAAGGAGCTTAAGGCTTTCATTATACTTAGTTTGATTGTTCTCTTTTTCATTACGAATTAATTTTTCTTTAAGCTTGGGTTGTACATAGGTCTTATAACTCTTATGGTTATTGAATTTAAGGTCTTTAGTTTTGTTCATCTTTATATTAGTAATCATTATGAACTTTATATTATTGATTAAATGGCTATTAATCATACTTAATTTTTTGAATTGATTATGGAGAGATGTCTTTCATAAAATGGACCTTTAATGGTTTCTTTAACCTATTTTGTGTTTGGAGATTTTAATAGATTATTGCTATCATTAGGATCTTGCTTTGTCTGATAAAAAAATGATGTTTAACTATTTGTTGAGAGACCTTTAGTGTATCATAATTTTGTATGATAATTAATAGTCGAGAACGTTTGATCTTTTACTCAAAACCTTAAGTGTCGATGAACAACTAGAGAGTTTCTATGAATAGGTGTGTATTTATGGCTCTAAGGTTTAATTTGCAGTAATTCATTAGGGTAAAATAACATTCCCTTACCCCTTAAGAGGTAGGATATTTATAAAGAAACAAGGATGCACATGTGCTATATAGCACGAGTTACACCTCCCTTTCTCTTTCTCTTTCTCTTTCTCTTTCTCTTTATGGATAAGATAACTAAATATTATGGAACTATATAGAAATTTGTGCTAGTTGCATAACCTATTAAATTGGCTATACAAATCACTTGTGAAATTTCACAATTGAGCTTTTAGGCTTAGGTGTTTAAAGGAAAAGTTTGATTCACAAATTGTCCAAACTTTTTCTCCTTCTTAAGCATTATTTTTTGCACCCTTTTGGGATGAGTTCAATAAGATTCTCATCATTGGATTCATTGCTTAGCAATCTAAAATCTAGTGCTCACATATACCTCTATTAGTTTTTTATTAATATCACAAAGTGAATGTTGGTTTTATGATGAAATTATACTAATTAAATTTAAGAATTATAGGATAAATCCTTATGATTGATTCTTCCCTAAAGTATACATTTTTTTAGAAAACATGATGATTTACCCATGGGCAAGGAAGCAATCAAGCAAATGGCAAGAATTTCTAGCAAGAGTTGTACAAATGAGATTTATTCCACTGATATTATAGGTGAAAGTTCTTAAGCTTGGGTGAAATTATTTCAAGCAATCTCTTGTCTACATAGGTAAATGAGCAAAATCATAGGATGTATGAGCAACGTTCGTTCAAATTGTTACAAGTCATAATGTTCTAGACAAGTGAGCAATCAATTATGCGTGTGAAAGAAATACAAAATTCTTAATTAGAACTTCTACAAGCAAAATTCTCTTAATTATGGAGATCATCACTTTATTTTCTAGGTGAAACAATGTGGTTGACTTCAATGGCATGTTATATTGCACAATTTTTCAGAAAAGGAGTTGTATAAGTGAACATTGCTATAGTGGTCCTAGAAAGTGATTGCTTTGGTGATGTATTTTATAGGTAAAAGATCTTTGAATAATGTCTTAAACAATCTATTTTATGGCCAATTGGATTTGTCAGTCTAATGGATGATTTCATTTGTTTGAAAAGGTTAAGGCCAATTCATAATTAGTGAGCTCAAGGAGCAAGTTCACTTAGTCTAAGGTAAATCTCCCTATTGTGAGATCAATTGGGTACAATTCTCATAATTATCTTAAGATTTCAATTAAAGTATTCTAAGCAGTATTCTTTATACCTTATTTAAAAATTATGGGTTGATTATCATGAACTTAATTTGTCATTGTCTATCTTATTATATCTAAGTCCATATTCACGTATAGTTTTATAATTAGTTATAAATAGATTTTTAACTAGAGAATTACTCTTATATATTTCTAATTAGAGTAGGATTATATATTATACATTCCTAATGAATATAGGATTCTTTGTTAGAATTATTGTAATCATATCTATATAAAAACTCTTGTGATTGTATTTTATTTTGTACCCACGCTATTAATATAAAATAATTTGCCTTATCTTTTTTTTCATTTATCTACTTTTCCTTTTCTGTTCTCTATTTGATTGATAGTTCTTTAATCTACATATTGCCTTAAATTGACGGTTCTACCTTGTCACACCCCATTTACTAATCATTTAAATTTCTCTTTAAGTCTATCCATTGTCATTTAAAAGACCTTATTAAATTTTTTTTTTCATTATGTCTCTTGTTCACCACATAGTAATTATTTACAACAAAGCATACATGAACAATCAAACTAAAATACTAACTGACTGCATACTGGCCCAACCTCTATTACACTGCTAGACAGCGACTTTGAAAAGTATACTGGATGCAATCTTTAGTCTACTTTTCCTGAAATAAGATTTCATACAAAAGAGTGAGTTTGCATACTCAGTAAGTAAAATGCATAATGATACTTCAATCTCAAATAACTTAACAATATTTAAACATAAATAACTCATCATCATATCCATGTACGAAATAAAGAATTTTTCCTCTTAAATGCCACATAGGCTATTAAAGGTTATTGCCACACGCGATGTCATAAATTGCTGCCATATAGACTATAGATATCACTGCCACAAAGGCTTTCATTTTTAGTTGCCACATAGGCTATATATATACATATTGTTACCACACAGGCTATAGATCTCATTGCCACACAGTCTATCAAAAGTTCCTGCCAAACAGGCTATTATAGTATTGCCACATAGGTTATCAAATGTTCTTACCACACAGGCTATTATATCATTGCCACACAGGCTATCAAATGATCTTGCCACACAGACTATTATATCATTGCCACACAGGATATCAAATGATCTTGCCACACAGGCTATTATATCATTGCCACACAGGCTATCAAATGTTCTTGCCACACAGACTATTATATCATTGCCACACAGGCTATCAAATG
>CATIWR010017147.1:0-28642 GCA_949677035.1 Omphalea diandra | reverse complement strand
CTTGTTGCTAGTAACCATGAACCCTGTGGAAGAAAGTTGACCACTTTAGCAGATGGATTCACATCCTCTGTCGCGGCCTGTGCAAGAAAACTCACGACCGCGACTTCTGAAAGTAGGTAAAAGACAACGACTATATTTTTCTGGTGAACTAATAAGAAGCTGCCATGTGAACTAGCCGTTAGACACAAACAGGGTTTCTTTTGAAGAATTTGGATTTCGCGACCACAAAATGCAGTAGCGATCGCAATTTCATCCTGACAAGCATTTAATACAAAATCTGTCAAACATGTCTCAAAGATTTTATGAGCTATGATCTGCAACATCTCTTTGGTGAAGTTTGCCTATAAATACTCCACCAAATAGCCATGAATAAGGTTGCTAAGGAATTTATTACAAGTGATTAAAGCTCTCAATCTTTGCTACTCATTTTCTTTATCTTTTTTATGAAATTGTAATTGTTAGGTGTGAGCATTAAACACCAAGTAGTGAGGTTTTGTGTTAGCCTATAAAAACACTTCAAGAAAGGTTTAAATGTGAGCCTAGTGAAACACTTGAGTAAGGTTTTGTGTTAGCCTAAAAAACATATTGTTGTAAGGTTGTGTGTTAGCCATCAAAACACAAGTTGTATAAGTTGGGTGTGAGCTTGAAAACAACATTGAGATAGTGAAATACCCAATTGATTAATTGGGGAGTGGACATAGGGTCAATTATACCCGAACCACT
This sequence comes from Omphalea diandra, assembly GCA_949677035.1. Classification (NCBI taxonomy): domain Eukaryota; kingdom Viridiplantae; phylum Streptophyta; class Magnoliopsida; order Malpighiales; family Euphorbiaceae; genus Omphalea; species Omphalea diandra. The sequence goes on along the minus strand of CATIWR010017147.1, from coordinate 27,919 downwards.
ATAAATTGATTGTCTCTCTTCTACTATTTCTTCTCCCCTTTATCTTTGTTTTTGAAATTTTTATTCACCAATTCAACCCCCCTTTTTGGTGCCTAGGGACAATAATGGTTATGTTCTATTAGATGTATATGTGATTTAATTGAGGAATTTTACATGTAATTATAAGTCAAGTAAGAACTATATGCTCTTAATGATTACTTGGTATACCATTGTGAATGAACACACTAAAATGATGTTGTGACTAGCTTGTTAAACACTTGCAAATCACTTGGAAAAAGGACCAATATGTCCTATTGGCACATGTTATTTATCAAATGATTCACTTGTTATATGGTGGCCAACAAAATTAAATGTCACTTGAATCACATGAATTCTTAGGAGTAGTGTTTGCCTTTCAAGGTCATAATAAAATCAATCTATTACATTTGCACTTGCATATTCAATTATTATACTTGTAATGTATCCTAATGATAATTGATTATTGGTTGTGCCATAAGAATAAGATTATTATTTTTATTCATTAAGTCGTAACTCACTAAATTGCAATTATGTTTTGCAGATACTGAAGCATAGGGTTTTGATACTTTGGCATAGAGTTTTACAAATAAGCACATTGAGCATAGGTCATTAACTGAATTCCAATGCTCTCTCTCCTTATGGCATATACATATATCTAGATACGAACTAGTTTATGGTCACTAGCCTTGAAAATTGGTTAATATATATATAGATTAAATACACGTTGGATTGTGTATGTATAATGAATCAACCTTTATGCATATGTATTTTAAGACATGAATGCCATGATTTGTAAATGAAAATGGTCCTTACATAACTAGACTTTCATGATGTTGTTATCGACTTTGTTAAGGGCAGCTACACGTTGTATGAAGAGTTGGTGACTTTGATGCTTCATCATAACTTTGACTCTATATCTGCTACTACATGTGCACTAAAAGACCTTCTTAAAATGTCTCAAGCCAAGGCATAGACACTTCTCTCATCTATGATCTTGCTTCTTACCTCTTCAATGTTGTGTTTGTCATGATAGATCTTTTACCCTACATTTTATTTTTCTTTGTCTTTATTATTTTTATTTTTATTTTTACTTCATCTTATCTTCTTTTTTTTTTTATCAAAATTTCTACACTATTTACACCTTTATCTACATGGTGAACATTTAGGTTAGTCTCAAAAAATTAAATTATCTAGTAAGACACTCACCTATGAATTTTTAACATATCTAATTTTCAATTATCTGTTTAATTTTATCTTGTTTTGTGTATTTGATTGCCATTTTATTTTATGACTTATTATTCTTGATCCTATTCTTGTAAGCAAAAATTATTCATATTAATTAAAAAAATAATTTAAGTCTACATAACACATACTTATAGGCTTTCAAAAGTACTTGTAGATGAAATTGATTAAAGGATGTTATACGAGCAAGGGTGATTAACACCTTAGAACGTATACTTAAGAACATATCATTTCAAGAATTAAGCATAAGAAACTTTAAACTCTAATTAGACCTCTAGAAAACCTATTTCTAGCAACCTATATTACAAAGATTTAAAGGTTGTAATTCAAGATCTAGACTAGCTAAAGCCAATTTTAAGCCTAGAATTACTAGTTTTTGCAAAGTTATTAAGAATCCACCTAACAATCTCACCAAGTTCTTTTAAGAATTGAAAAAGAGAATAAATTCTCATCAAAAGATTTTTTTTCAATTATTAGAAAACTACTTACAAACTCGTTCTAGGGCCTTTTATAGGCTTGCAAGGCTTATAGTGATACAAATCCTAATAGAAGATGGAAAAAAATCTTCCTAAGATATTCCTAAATATAATAAGACTTATATTTCTTCCTAAATACTAATTTCTTCCTAAAAGTAACTAATTAATCTATTCCTAATGGAATAAGGAAATATTAACGCCTTGTAATTAGCTAATAAAGAATTTGGGATTATAAAATTAGATTAAAAAAATCGCTTGAAGTTGCACAACCTTATGCACGATCATGTCACAATAGTTTTCCATTGGATAACGAAGATACACAACCATCCACATAGCCATGTCACAACTTTCTACTAAAATCTAGTACATGCTCTTGAAAAGCATGACCATGCACACGGTCGTGCTTCAACCTTTTGTTTCAATTTCTTCCCTCCATGAATTGAGGCTCCATTGAATCAAGCTAAGCACTCATTTTTTGGAGACTACATGCTCTCACCCTTTTGCAATTAGTCTTTAAACAATCCATTGGGCCTATTAAGCTTTTTTGCATTGTTTCCTCCTTGTTTGGAAAGATTTGTCCTCAAATCTTGGCCTTAAAGAAAATAAAATCCAAACTAAATCTAAATCTAATACTAACAAAGAATCCTTAGTGAAATTGCCTTGTAATGAATCAAGTCTTTCCATCTAGATAAAAAAAAACTAGTTGAATAAAATCTAGAACAAGTTTAGTATAAACCAAAGAAAAAGGAAAAGATTGCAAAATGAAATGAAAAGTACAAATTGAAAACCTAGACAATGTTTTCCACCTAATGTGGATGAAAACTAAAGCATTAAATTTTTTTAACAAAATCACTAGGTAAAGAAAATTGAGATTTTAGAAAAGAACTAAAACTTGATGAATAAGAAAAAGAGTTAGAAACATAAGAATTAAAAGAACCCTTGAAATCAAAAGAAAATTTCTTACCTAGCCAACGTTTAAAGTAGAAAGAAGAATTTTTTAGAAACACTAGAACATGGAAAGAAACGATCATAAATACAAAATTTTTAAAAATAAGATCTAATGCCTTTTAAAAAGAACATACATCTAGAATAAAAAAGGAGACATAAAAATAAGTTTTACAATAAGTCAAACTCTTAAAATTAAAGAGAAGACAAGCTAAAACAGATTTAAAAAGGAAACAAATATTTAAAACAAAAAGGACTCTTTGAAACACAAAAACATGAAGACAAAAATTTAGAATTAGAAGAGAAAAGATTCAAAACATTTAAACATGAATAAAAAAAAAAAAGAAGAAACACATTGAAAACAAGAAGAATCATAACTAGAACATGTAAACTAATTTAAAGAAGAAGAAGCATAAAAAGAACTAAATTGTTTTAAGCAAAAAGAATTACTAAAACATGAATTAAAAGACAAAAAAAAGCTAGAAACACAAAAACAATGATTCAAATAAAAAGAAATATGTCTAGAACAAATACAAACATCTAAACAAAGATTAGAAAACTCCCTTTTACACAAAGTTGCAACCTCACTCTTTAATTTAGCACCATAATCAAAAGTAGGAAGAGTTATGTTGTTTTACTTATTGGGCACCTCCATTGTAAGCCATTCTTCATAACCTTGCAAAAGAGACATAAAAGCACTATAAAAATGATTGTAAAGTTTGTTAGTTCCTTAATATATTCCTTTGAACAAAAACATGGTTGTAGGCTCTTTAAAAGAATAGCTCTCATCACTCTTTTTTTTCATAAAGATTTTATCTTTCTCACCCTCTCCTTTTGCATGTATATCTCTTAGGTTTGGTCATCCTTTCTAAGATCTCCTTTTTACTTTTGAGGCTCACCCCTCTTTATGGTTTTCTCACAACTCTTATTTTGTTGCATACTAATTATTTCTTTTTCACTATTATGTGCACTATCTCTCTCTCTTTTTTTAAATTTTTTTTTGAACATGATCATTATCTTTGTTTACAACCAATATATGAGATTTATAATTTAAAAATTAAAACAAATTTCTAATAGTGGTATCTTATCATCATACAAAGAAAAAGTTTGAATTTCAATGGTATCTTTAGAAATAAAAAGTTCGTCATCAATGATAGCCTTTTGATATTTCTTTTCAATGGCTTGTGTCATGGCTATCTCATCTTTGTGGTATTCTTTATTACCATTAGAATGGAAAATATCTTCATGGGATTTTATCACAAAGCTTTTATGCATGACGTACTTCACTTCTTACCAAGTAGAAATAAGGTCCTTTCAAAAAATTCTTCTAGTTAATTGCACTTTATCCCACCAAAACAAGATATCATCTATAAATTGTATAGTAATAATTGACACCTTAGTCTCTTCAAAACAGTTGTGGTATTCGAATATGAACTCCATCACCTTTCCTATTATAACTACTCTTTGGGACCCCCTTTTTCCATAAATTTTTGAAATTATTAGCTTGTTGTTGTATCTTGTTAGCCGCTTAAGACCTCCTTTTTTTTCTTTCAACCTATCATTGTAAAACAACAAGCAAAAAAATAAATAAAAACCTTTCAACACTCCCTTACGTGTTTACACTAAAAAAGATGACACTCCCCTTATATTTCACATAAGAAAAGCTTCAAGACTACTTGGGATGATGATTCAAGTGATAAAGTAGGAAACTTTTACTTCATCGCTCAAGACGACTCCTCTAATAAGGTAAGTACTTCTCCGCAGTCTTATGATGAGTATGATGCATTTGGTGATGTGGATGATGAGCTTTTTTAAGCTTTAACTTTGAGATGTGAAAAGTATAAGTTAAAAATGAAAGTTTATTAGAAAAAATGTTTAAACCTTAAAGATGATTTTAAATGCTTAAATGATTTTGTGAATGACTTGAGGACTTCTAATGAAGACTAAAAAAACCTTTAGAAAATTTTTCTAAAACTTGATCCTCTCTTGATTTTTTTAGAAAAGAAAATGATTCTTTAAAAGGTGAAGTCATTGAACTTAGAAATTCAATCTTTAAATTTCATAAAGGAAAGAATTTTTGGATATAATTATTGTGTCTCAAAGACCTCTCTTAGTGAGACATGGTTTAGGTTTCAGTGAAGCCTCTTCATCTACATCCTCTCCTACTACATTAATTAGAGCTTATACACCTCAGACTTCAAGTGTTGAGGTTATTGGAAAGAAAAGTGCTCCTAACTACACCTCAAACTTCAAGCGTTGAGGTTATTGGAAAGAAAAGTGCTTCTAGCTCTAAGCCACCTATGATTAAGGGCAAGGAAAAAATGCCTCAATGCTCAAAGCTTAAGCCTAAAAACACCAATTATGCATTCATGTACACTAAAAAGCATGCTCACCTAAGTGCACACAAAAAATTATTTTATGCTTCTCACTCATACACTTGCATACATTCACAAAACCAAAGTGTGAGAAAGTTATCTACTTATAACAAGGTTGCTCTTAGGAGAAAGACTTACAAGTCTAAATCCAATATTATTATTGTATGAGATATGGACACATCAATGTCTTTTGCCATATTAGCAAAGCAAACCTCAAATTGAACAACTCTTCCCATACTAACCCCTAAGGACCTAAGTATGTTTGAGTACCAAAGCATAATGTTTGATATTATAGGATGAAGACTCCTTCAATAAATTCTCTTCATGGAAAATCTAAAGGTAAATGAAGATTGCTAATGAAGAAGGGATAAAATTTCAAATGGTTATTTGGTATCAAGCCATCGATACTAAGCTTGTAATGTATCCCTTATCCTTTACTTATCCTTTATGTTTTTAACTTGATATATTTTTGCATATGTGTAAAGGGAGTTTTATTATTTGATATATCTATGTGTTAACATATTTTTTTTATTTGATTAATTATACGATGAGTTTAATCAATTCATTTTGTATTTGAGGTTTTCTATATTTAAAATGTACAAATCAATCATCAAAATATCATATACTCTATTAGGGCCATATATGAAAATTCTTAAATTCCTTGCCTAGTTTGTGTAATCAAGCATCTCTAAATGTTTGAATTATTTTTCATTTATTTTCTTATATATAAAATTTCCATGCAATTTATGTTTATCCATTTATCTTCTTATGTGACAAATTGTGATCAATTGTGCAAAATTACTTGTGTTTGCTATTATGATTTAAATTTGTGCAATTGATAAATTTATGGATATTCTCTCTCATATTCCCCATATATATCCCGTATTCCCTTCTATTTCCTCTCTTTTTTTTTTATCTCAACAAAGGGGGAATGATAATTGACTAAATATACAAAGAGGGAACATATAAAAAGGGAAGAGAAAATTAAACTATATTTGCAATAAACTAAGACAATGATCTTATTAGAATAACTATGGGGAGTATGGATTAAGAGGGAGCAATTTCATACTTATGATTTGAATCACTTTATAAACATTCACTTTGGAGCATGAATAATTAATTTTTTATCCTTTGCATATTCAATCTAGATTGTCAAAATAAAAAAGGGGGAGATTATTAGACTTGGTTATTCAAACCTAAGTCAAAACTTTCTTTTGATCTTGACAATGTAAATTGGTATGTTCTAGCATCAATTTTAAGTGTTGATTTTGTCATTTTTAAGATATGTTTACATTGAAAGTTGAATGAGAGTTTAAGTCTAAAGTATTATGAAAGGCATCCAAATTTGCCATTAAAAACCTCTAATTCGTAATTGCGATATTGCAAAAAGAATTAATGACTTAGGTTCAGATAGATTCGCGAAAAAAATTACAAATGTGACCTTACTAAGAGAGCTATGAAGAATAGTCGAATTCATAGTGATCATCGCATCCATGATCATAACTGTCACTTTTGGAGTTGCTAGAAGGGAATTAAGTCCATAACCAGAGCTTCCCAAGTGTCCAAGATAGCTGTTAGTATATTAAAATTTATGAGGGTGAAATTGTCTTCGAGACTATGACTTAATGAAGTAACTTCTCTTTATCAAACAAACAGATTCGCGATGCCAATCACGTTCAAGAGGAAAATAACTCGCGATCGCGACTTTTGTTTGGTTGGAATAACACAACTATTTTTCTTGGAAGACTAATGATAGCATTCCATATAAACTAGTTGTTAGATACAAATGGGTTTTCTATCGTGATTTTAGCAAATTTGGTGTAAGAAGAGAAATCACAATCGTGAATGACCAGTCATGACTCTAAAATGTGTCTGATAAGCATTTAATGCAAGATCTGCCTAGCATGCCTTTGAGATTTTAATATAGTTTCTTTATAACATCTCTTTTATGGTTATTTACTATAAATGCTCTACCAAACAATAAATGCAAGAGAATAGCATTAAATATAGCTAAATTCTTGCAATTTTTTTTCTCAACCTTCAATTCTTTGTATATGAGTTGGTATTATTGGGTTTAAGCATTAAACAACATTATAATTAGATTTGAGAGTGAGCCCTTATATAAAAAACTCTTATTTGGGTTTGAGAATGAGCCTTAAAAATATTTTGTATAGATTTGAGTGTGAGCCTTAGGAAAACACTTGTAAGGTTTAGTACGAGTCTAAACACTACGTTGAATGTGAGCTTGTAAAACACTAGTGATTTAATGAAATACCCAATTAGTAAATTGGGGAGTGGATGTAGGGCTGGTTAATACTCAAACCACTATAAAACTCTTATGTTCATTCTTTTTCTACTCATTTCTCTAATCTTTTAATTGTGTATGCTTCCTATAAAAATTCACATCCGCCACCAATTTAAGCCCCCCATCTTAATGTAGTAGGGCCAACATTAACCAACCTTACATGCACTCCCTAATTTACCAATTAGGTGTTTCACTAAATCACCATTGTTTTACAAGCTCAAACTCAACTTAGTGTTTAAGCTCACACCAAAACTTACAAGTGTTTTCCTAAGGCTAACATTAAACCTTACATAAGTGTTTTACTAAGTCTAACACTTAAACCTGTATAAAAGTTTTCTACACAAAGGCACACTCTTAAATCCAAACCCAATGGTGTTTAATGCTCACACCAAATAATAATAGCTTAAATACAAAAAAATTGAATGCTTAAGAGTTGAGAAATAAATTTGTAAGCATTTGGCCATAATGAATGTTATTCTTTTGCATTTATGTCCAATTAGTAGTGCATTTATAGGTTCCAACAACCAAATATACATTACAAACAAAACTATGTCCCAACTTCAAAGTATGCTAGGCAAATCCTGCATTTGATACGTATTAGACAAAATTTGCAGTCATAAATGCATTACGTAGTTAGGACAAGAAATTCACAATCTCTATAACTAGTGCCATGTGGCAATTTGACATTGGTCTTTTAAAAACTACTTATTGGATCTATCTAATGGATCTCAAAATTTATAGTCTCTATTAATATTTGTTATCTCTACTAAAAGTTGTGGTTGCTACCTAGCAACAATTGTAACGACCATTTTCATTTACAAAACTCAAAGCATTCATGTCCAAAATACATATGCATAAAGGTTTTATTCATTATACATACACAATAAAAAATGTATTTAATGTACATAAATGTTAACTAATGTCAAGGCTAGTGACTTTAAACTGGTTCCTATCTTGATGTATGTACATGACACAAGGAGAGAAAGCGTTGGAATTTAGTCAACGACCTATGGTCTATGTGTCTCGATGCAAAACTCTAAGCAGCAAAATGTCCAATCTTATGCTTCAGTATCTAAAAAAATTGTGATTTGGTGAGTCGCGGCTCAATAAATAAAAATAATAGTTAGATTCTTATGGCACAACTAACATAAGAATATCATCAGGATACATTACAAGTATAACAATTGACTATGCAACTGCAAATACAATAGATTTATTTTTGTGTCGTGACCTTACAAGGCACCGCTCCCGGGAATTCATGTGATTCAAGTGACATTTGATTTTGCTGGCTAGTATATAACAAGTGAACCATTTGATCCCTAACATGTGCCTATGGAACATATTAGTCCATCTTCCACATGATTTGCAAGTGTTTGACAAGCTGGTCACAACATCCTTTTAGTTCTATATGCAAGTGTTCATAACAATGGTATACTAAGTAATCATTAAGACCATATAATTCTTGCTTGACTTGTATTCATATGTGAAAGGTAACAATTTAACCACATATACATGTAATAGGACATAATCACATCATAAAACTATCACACATATACACATTGGAATCTAATTATCGTTTTTACTCGCCTTTTGATGTGACCAACATTTACGGTAGGTTTGGTTCACTCTCTAGGGCTTCCTCAAATTGTTGATATCCTAACATTTGATATATACATGGTTATAAGTATGCCAAAATGATTATGAATGCTTGGTATGCAACTATGGCATGATCCAAGCAAGTGGACCTAGTGTTTATGCATGTTTTTCCTTAAATGGCAACCTGAGCTTACTACACTCTCACAGAAATAATTCTAGATATTCTTATCCAAATGACTTTATTCTTTTTTTCAAATAGACTAGACACATAATGATACAACATATTCAAATTTCAGGTCAATATAAGACACACAAAAAATGGGATGAATTTTTTAATCTTGCTCTATTTCAATGTCATCTCAGTCTGTGTAGGTCTTACATTCTTGGGTATATCTCAAATTGTACAAATCAAATTGCAAAAAAGATTCACCAAAAGATACACAACACATAAAATAACATTTTTCATGCTTTAATCATTTTCTAATTGAGTCTATAATATCACCAAAACAAATGAACAATCTCAGGGTGAGCAGATTTTCAACATGGTGATAATTAGTCATAATGAAGGGTCAATATCTCAACAAAAATACAAAATTTGGCAATAATATTTCACAGTCGTGTAGATAATATATAAATATACAACTTTCAAGTTTAAGACATCACTAAATTCCTAATTTATGGATATAAAATTCTTGTAAAACAGAATTAAAAGACAGGCGAGGTTTCATTTGAGTACAGGATCAATCACAATCAATGAACCATATCTCTTTCCACACAACAAATCAATCCAAACTGCTTTACAGATGTTTATAGGGGATATAACCTAAAAATTTCATGTTTTACACTTTGTCAAAATCAGAACCTAAGGCCATCAAAATATAAGAAAATAGAAAGACTAAGGTGATACCGGTTGTGAACCAGCCCTAATAAAGGAGCCATAACTCCTCACACACAAAAAATAAAGCAAAACTATTTCATATGAATTTAGATGAGGAATAAAGCTACAACTTTTATGTTTTTCACTTTCTCTAATTCTTCTTCTAAGGTTATAAAATTATGGGTACAAAATTCTGCTCTAACAACAAAATCAACACAATCAACACTTATTCTTTTGAATTTCAAATTCCATCGAAGAGTTCTACCTCAAATACTCCATAATTCTCACTAACCATGCATGATTAACATGTCATGAGGGGTTAATTTCATTTTAGAAGTAGATAAATTAACTTACCTATTGTCCCAGAGCAAAAAAACCTTAGGCTTCCTCCTCAAGCAGCTCACTCTTCTCCCTCTCCTTCTGCTGCTTCTTCTTCTTCTTTCTTTTATTTCTTCCTTAACTCTCTTTTTCTTCTATTGTACCTCATGTCTAAGCTCTGTATTCTGATCCTAAAGGGCCAAAAATTCCACTTGTAAACCTATTGTAACAAGATAAAATCATGGTGTTGCATTCCTATTGGTTGAAAGTTTACTTTTCTCTTTTAATCCCTCTTCTTCACTCCTTAAGCACCTCCATCCATCTCTTAATTCCTAGACACTCCTTATACTTTAAAATAAGCTCTATAACACCACTACTTATGATGTTATAACATACACAGAACATAAAATAATTTTCCATGCAACTATACAAACATTACATATATGTTCAAGTGTCCCAAATGTAATGGTGCATGTGTCATCGTCGTGCTTATTCAATTCACGTGTCTAAATGATCATTTATCTAATGCATATGTTTATGTGGGATTTCATATCATTTATTCAATGAATTTGTTCATGTGATAATGCCAATGAATGTGGATGAGGATGTTACAATAATACCCATTGTGAAACAAATTGAGCTTTAGAGTTCTTGTTTTTCTTCAAGTCACAGTCATTACCTCACGACTTTTGAATGTCTAATGGTTCATTTCAAAATTCGTGGTCTCTACCAAAATTCATGGTCGAGACATTAAGAGCCAGATTTTCACACTTTGAGTTTTTTGCTTATGATCACTTATATTCAACATCCAATGAGATTATTACTTAATAACTACAAGTTCCACACTTAAGATTGATATGATCACACAAACTAGGGCAAAAAATTTAAGAATTTTCATATATGGCACTAACATAAAGTATATGATATTTTGAAGATCATTTTATACATTTGAAATACAGAAAACGTCAAATGCAAAATGAATTAATTCAACTCATCACACAATGAATCAAATCTAATCAAACATGTCAACATATAGATATATCAAGCAATAAAATGCATAGCAACTACTCTTAGACAAATGCATAAATATATTAAGTTAAAAACATAGGAGGTAAGGGATACATTATAAGTTTAGTATCAATCACTTGATACCAAATAACCATTTGAGACTTTAGCCCTTCTTCATTAGCAATCACCATTCACCTTTAGATTTTCCATGATGAGAATTTGGTAAAGGAGTCTCCAACCTACGATATCAAACACTTTGCTTTGGTACTTAAGCATACTTAGGTTCTTATGGGTTAGTTTTGGAAGGGTCATTCAATTTGAGTTATGCCTTGCTAATGTGGCGAAAGACAATGATGTGACCATATCTCATGCAATAATGGCATTGGAGTTTATACTTGTAAGTATTTCTCCTATGAGCAACCTTGTTATGAGTAGGAGACCTTTTCACGCTTTTGTTTTATAAATGAATGCAAAAGCATAAATGAGAAGTATAAGAAAAGTTTGTGCATGCATGTGTGTGTTTGAGCATGCCTCTTTATGTATATGTATGCATGGTTGGCTTTTTTAGGCTTAGCTATTGAGCCTTGGGGAGCCTTTCCTTTGCCCTTAAGCATAGGTGCCTTAGTATTAGGGGCACTTGTCAATGACCTCAATACTAAAAGTTTGAGGTGTTGATGCTCTAATGAATGTAATAGGAGAGGATGTAGATGAAAAGGCTCCATTTAAGCCTAAACCATGTCTCATTAAGGGTGGTCTTCCAGGTATAATAAGTATATCCAAAATTTCTTTCCCTTTGTGAAATTTAGAGATGGAATTTCTAAGTTCAATGACTTTACCTTTTAAAGAATCATTTTCTTTTCTCAAAGAATCAAGAGAGGATAAAGTTTTTAAAAAAATTTCTAAAGATTTCTTAAGTTCTTCATTAAAAATCGTTAAGTCATTTACAAAATCATTTAAACATTTAAGTTCATCCTTAAGTTTTGAGCACTTTTTCTTATAAACTTTCATTTTTGATTTATTTTTCTCACATTTTAAAGTTAAAGTTTTCAAAAGCTCGTCATCCACATCATTAAGTGCATCATACTCATCACTGGAGTGTAGAGAAGTACTTACCTCATTGGAGGAGTCCTTTTGAGCCACAAAGCAAATGTTTGCAATTTCTTCATCTTCTTCTTCATCACTTGAATCATCATCCCAAGTAGCCTTGCAACTCTTCTTATTTTCCTTATGGTAATAGGAAGATGACTTTCTTTGGATTGTTCTTCTCTTCTCCTTTTCATCAACTCTTTGATCCTTCTTGATATCTTGGCAAGCTCTTCTTCTTCTTTGTCATTTTCATTTGAGTCACTTGAGGTTGAATTATTTTCTTGACCTTTGAATGTGAGAGCTTTTTTCTCCTCTTTGTCTCGTTATCCTATTAGCTTATTCATCTCTTTATTCTTCTTGAAAACCATCTCATGAGTGAGAAGCTTGCCAATAAGAACATCAGTTCGCACCTTTTCAATCTCTAGATTGGACTCTTGAATGCTATATACTCTTGCACCAAATTTTTCTAATGAAAGAGATTTAAGGATTTTAGTATTTACCACATAGTTGATAAAAATTCTTCCAAACTTCTTCATGTTTTGTGACAATAAAGAGGAGTCTACTTGTCATGTCGGTGATGCTTTTATTGTCTTTCATCATGAAGAGCTCCCACTCCATCGTATACATCTCTAACCTACTTGATGTCACAAGAGTTATGCCCTCATAATAGTTTTGTACCACTTGTTAATTACATAATCCCATAAGTTGATGAGATCATTTATTGGCCCTTATGCAACAAGAAGGGGACATTAATTTGATGAGTAATTTTTAGACTTCGATGGAAGCACATACAAATAAATGATGAGAGAAAGAGTATAAGAAGAATTAATATAAGAGTTTATTAGTGGTTCAGGTATTAACTATCCCTACATCCACTCTCCAATTTACCAATTGGGTGTTTCACTAAATCACTATCGTTTTACAAGCTCACACTCAACTTAGTGGTTAGACTCACACCAAACCTTACAAATGTTTTTCCAAGGCTCACACTCAAACCTTACACAAGTGTTTTATCAAGGCTAACAGTCAAACGTATACAAAAGTTTTATATATAAAGGCTCACTCTTATACCCAAACCCAATGGTGTTTAATGCTTACACTAAATAATTATAATTCAAATACAATAAATTGAATGCTTAAGAGTTGACAAATAAATTTATAAGAGTTTGGCTACAATAAATGTTATTCTCTTGCATTTATGTCATTTTAGTGGTGTATTTATAAGCTCCAACCACTAAAAAGATGTTACAAACAAAACTATGCTCAAATCTACAAAGTATGCTTACCAAATCCAACATTTAATGATTATCATATGTGTTAGACTAGGATAATCAATCCTAGGTTTAGAACCTCTTTTGATCTTGACAAAGTAGATTGATCATCACTAATATTTCAAATAAGTGTTGTTTTTACAGAATTGAATCAATCTTTCAAGAAGAATTGAAGAAGCTGATGAACTCCAAAGTGACATGTAAATCACGACTGCAATCTAGGATTCACGACCGCGACTCATGTTAGGACATGCTGAAAATCAAGCAGGCAAAACCGCAGAGCCATTCTAGGCCGCGATCCTTGGAAAGAAAGAAGTCAGATTGACACATATGAATTTGCGGTATAAGTCTCGTTTGAGTCGCAACTGCAAATTTCAAAGAAATTCAAGAGGGAAGAAAGTTCACAACCATAGTTTGACAAGTGTCCCAGAAGACTGTTGGAAGTCAAAAATCGCGGAGACATCTTGCTGGTAGCGACCGTGAACCCTGTGGAAGAAAGTTAACCACTTTGGCAGATGGATTCGCATCCTCTGTCAAGGCCTGTGTAAGAAAACTCGCGACCACGACTTCTGAAAGTAGGTAAAAGATAACGATTATATTTTCCTGGTAAACTAATAAAAAGCAGCCATGTGGACTAACCGTTAGACACAAACGGGATTTCCCTTGAAGAATTGGGATTTCGCGACCGCGAAAGGCAGAAGCGACCGTGATTTCATCCTGACAAGCATTAAATGCAAAATCTGTCAAGCATGTCTCAAAGATTTGATGAGCTATGATCTGCAATGTCTCCTTGGTAAAGTTTGGCTATAAATACTCCACCAAACAGCCATGAAGAAGGTTGCTAAGGAATTTATTACAAGTGATAAAAGCTCTCAATCTTTGCTACTCATTTTCTTCATCTTCTTTATAAGTGTTATGTGTGAGCATTAAACACCAAGTTGTAAGGTTTTGTGTTAGCCTGTAAAAAACATTTTTAGAAAGGTTTAGTATGAGCCTATTTAAACACTTGAGTGAGGTTTTATGTTAGCCTAGAAAACACTTTGTTGTAAGGTTGTGTGTTAGCCATCAAAAAACAAGTTGTATAAGTTGGGTGTGAGCTTGAAAACACCATTGATATAGTGAAATACCCAATTGAGTGATTGGGGAGTGGACATAGGGTCAATTTTGCTCGAACCACTATAAATTGTTTGTCTCTATTGTTCTATCTTTTACCCTTTATCTTTGTTTTAAAAATTTTTTTTACCAATTCAACCCCCTTTCTTGGTGCTTAGGGACAACAATATTTACATCCATTATCTTGTTCCCCTCATATTGAGTTTAAGGTGGAACATTTCTCCTTTTAACATAATATTTCTTTGAGTAGATTTCCAACTCCTTAGCCTATAGGCGAACTTCCTAAAGGTCGTCGATGCTATATACCAACATTCCTTTAATCCTAGTACTAATGTTGGTTAAGGCTTCTCTAACAATCATTCTAACCTATTCCCGCTCTATTAGCTCAATGGTCACCTCAAAGGCCATCTTGTTTTATCTTTTCAAGTAGTCATTAAAATTTTCTCTAGTTTTTTTTCTCTTAATGACTTTATATCTTACAAGGCCATCCATATCTATATTGCATGCATAACAAGCCTCAAATGCCTCAGTCAGCTCCTTTCAATCTTCCCTTATCACTTTTGATTGCTTGAAGTACCATTTTTTTACAAATCCCTCTAGTTATAACTCAAAAAGTTCTAACATAGTATTGATGGAAACCTCAGATATTTTCATGGTAAGTACATAGGAGCAAACATCATTCTTTGCATTTTAAATTCTAGTGAACTTAGGGAGTTCATGCATCTGAATATTAATAGGAGGCTTATTAGGCTTATGAGCTAATAACTTTTTAATGTCAATCTCTTGTTCTATACCTCTTGTACCCAAAGTCTTTTGAATTTTCTCTAGTTGCTTGGTGAACCCATCAAACTGAGCATTTTCTTCTCACTCTGCACATTCCTGTCAAGGACTAAGGTCATACTACCTGCTTCTTTGACTACTTTTCTCTTATGGTATTCCTTTATCACAAACAAATCATCATCAATAACCATGGGAGGAGGTGTCTTCATAGGTGTTTTCCCCTTATCATTTCTAGTAATAGACGTTTTTCCTTTCTTTAGGATCTCATTAAGGCATTTATTCACCTCTATGGTGCCTTTCTCCTCCATCATATGGTTGAAGTTGGCCTTCATCCTTTTTATCACTTCTATAGGTAGTGTTGGTTTTGTGAGTAACTCTGATATATGAATTGAGCTAAGTGTCTTACCATTCGTAGCTATCATGTTTCCTTTTTTCTTCCATAAGGGTTTGGATGGATCCATGATGATTGCAAAACAAGGGTTATTAGAATGAGGCATGAATGAATAATAATGCATGTATGCATGGAATGCACATATTATTTGTAAAAGAAACTTCTAACCTTATTACTCCTACACATGAGGTTTAATGGCTCTTTCCTATGTGTTGTTTCATTCTTCTATCAATATGGAATAGAGAACATGTATGGTCCCTCATACTAGGTAAGGCAGAAGTCTCAAAAGAACATTATACATAATGACAAAAGAATCAATAAAAGGTGTTATTATTTATAAGGAAAACTTTTTACATTGATAGTAAGAATGTACAAAATGGAAAAAGTATCCCTTTTGTAATGAGGAGGAAGGGATGTACATAAGTATTTACATAAGAGATAAAAGTATTTATATAAAGGAAAATATTTGCATAATAGGGAATAGGAAATACATAAGTACTTACACAAGTAATTTTGAACATTTATATAAAGAGGAAAGGGATTACATTACATAGTTGCATGGTAGGACACTAAGCCATATTCTTTAGGGACTTCAACCCTCCTTTGGAAAAAATGCAAACAATTAGGGTACCTTATTCCATGGTACTATTTGCTTCTTTATCTGCCTAATGGTTAGAAAGGCTATTCTAATCGATGGTTCCCATAAGCTTAGAGGACGATTATCATAAAACCCCATTTAATATGCTCAAAGGTACTTAACTCACAAGTGATGAACTCTTTTTATAGTTTGTAGAGCTTAAGTCTCAAGTTTAGAGAATTCATTGATTTATTTAAAGGTCAAACCTAGAGCATATGGTGAAGTGTAGATGCTAAATGAATGTAAGGGACTATCAATAATAAGGATAATATTGTAAAATAAGCGATAGATTAAACGTGAAGTAAATTCCAAGTCTCTAATGGAGTCGCCACTATGAGCACCCCAATTTCATGATTGCGCTCACTAGGATATTATTGATGACTCATAATCTTTTATTGACCATTAGGGGGTCAAAAGGATAGGGATCATATATTGGTGTAACCCTAAGTCATGGCACACATTTTAGGATCATCGTGGGATCCTTTAGAAGGCCTCAAAAGTTCTAAAGCCCTTATTTGTAATCAAATTATTAATAAGGGACCAAGGTAAAGAGCACTACTTTGGTATCACCCCTAAGTTGAAATGGAGTTGCCATCTAACTTTGGTCGGGACAAAATTCTCGGTAATGAAAAATTATGAGCCAAATAAGTTAATTAGAATGTTTGATCCATCTTCACTCCATCAGAGTTCAAGTTTGAGAATTGGGTAAGAGTGAGGAAGAGGTTAAGAATGCCCAAATCATTAAAATTTAGGAATCTAGCCTTTAGATATCTTTGGTTAATAATTATAATTTTAGCCATACTGTTAATTAGTCCAATTGATAAGACTAAAGCATTCATCTAGTGCATCTTAAAATCAAACATAATATTAACACTTTACAAGCATTCATAATAGGGAGAGGGGGTACAAACATGGTCTCAAATAGGACTTTAATATGCATCAAGAAGGAATCCACACTCATTTTAAACGTTTATTTGATGGATCCGACTATACTGATTGGAAGAATATAATTGAGAGTTATCTAGATAGTCATATAGTGGACTTATGGGATGTTATAGCCAAATGGAAGCCGCCAACTAATGTGGTGAATGGGAGTGAAGAATTTATTTTAAGGGAAAAATGGGTAGAGGCTCATAAAAAGTCAAATGGCGAGAACAAGTGGGTAATAGTTGTTCTACTAAGCTTAATGCAACAACTATTTTCATTTGCTAATCAAGGCATTCATGTCCAAAAATTCATATGCATAAAGGTTAACTCATCATTTGTACACAATCCAACATGTATTTAATGTACATATATGTTAACTAATGTTCAAGGCTGGTGACCACAAACAGATTCCTATCTAGGTATATGTACATGACACTAGGAGAGAGAGAGTTGAAATTCATCCGATAACTTATGCTCCAAAT
The DNA here is from genome assembly GCA_949677035.1 of Omphalea diandra. Lineage (NCBI taxonomy): Eukaryota > Viridiplantae > Streptophyta > Magnoliopsida > Malpighiales > Euphorbiaceae > Omphalea > Omphalea diandra. The sequence continues at coordinate 10,072 of CATIWR010017147.1, read as the reverse complement.
GTCTAAATGCCAAAGTTTATGCTCCAGAGTACCCAAACCTTATGCTTTAGTATCTAAAAAACATAATTGTGAATTGGTGAGTTGTGACTCAATGAATAAAAATAATAACAATATTCTTATGGCACAACCAATAATAAAATATCATAAGGATACATTACAAGTATAAGAATTGGCTATGCAAAGTGCAAATGTAAGATATTGATTTTGTCATGACCTTGCAAAGCAAACACTGCTTTTAGGAATTCATGTGATTTAAGTGACATTTAATTTTGCTAGCTAGCATAATAAGTGGATCATTTAATCAATAACAAGTGCTAATAGGACATATTGGTTCCTTTCCAAGTGATTTATAAGTGTTTGATAAGCCAGTAAGAACATCCTTTTAGTTCTCCATATGCAAGTGTTCATTCACAATGGTATACCAAGTAATCATTAAGATCATTTAATTCTCACTTGAATTGTATTCACATGTAGAATGTCACAATTCAATCATGTATACATGTAATAGAACACAACCATATCATAAAATCATCACACATACACATCAGAATCCAATTATGGTTTTTACTCACCTTTGATGTGACTAACCATTTATGGTAGGTTTAGACCTCTCTCTTCGGCTTCCTCGATGTATTAAGATTCAAAGATTTGATACATATATCATTATAAAGTGTCAAAATGAGTTTGCATGCATGGTATGCAATTATGGTCATGTTTCATGCAAATGGAACTAGTATTTAAGCTTATTATTCTTGTATGGCAACTTGAGCTTGCTACACTCTTATAGTAATAACACATGATATGATCATCCAAATAACTAGATTATTTTTTCTACTTAAAGTAGACATATAATGATATAACGTGTTCAAAATTCAAGTCAATAAGGCCTATATAGAATATGGTTAATTTTTGAATTTTGTACTGTTTCAATGTGATCTAATTCTAATCAGATCATACAATCATAGGCATATATCAAATTTTACAAACAAAATTGCAAAACTACTTTACCACCAATTAAAAAACACATAAAGGAACATTTTTTATGTCTTGCAAATTGTCTAATTCACTCTATAAGGTTACCAAAATAAATGGCCAATCTCCATGTGAATAGGTTTCAACACATTAAAAATCAGCTTCAATAAAAGAGCAATATCTCATTAACCATGATATATTTGGCAATAATATTTTATAGGCATGTATATAGACATAAATATATAACTTTTAAGTTTGTCACATCACCAAATTCCAATTCTATGGTCATCAAATTCTTGAAAAACAAAACCAAGAGATTAAACAAATTTCTTCAAGTACAAAGTCAGTCACAATCAAAGAGTAATATCTTTTTCCACAGAACAAATTAAGAAATAATGTTGTACTGGAATGTAGAGAGGATAAAAACCTACAAATTTCATGTTTTTCAGTTTGCCTAAATCAACATATAAGGTCATCAAAATATATGAAAACAACTAGATTAAGGAGATTTTGGTAAGTTGTGAACCATCTCTAATAAAGGAGCCATAGCTCGTCACACATAACAAATTAAGCAAAATTGTTTTACATGAATTTATATGTTTCATAAATCTACAACTTTCATGGTTTACACTTTCCCTAATTTTCTATGTTATGAAATTATGGGTACAAAAATATGCTCTAACAATAAAACCAACATAATCAACTCTGGTTTCTATTGATATTCAACTTCCATATATGAGTTCTGCCTCTAATACTTTATAATTCTTACTAATTATGCATTTTAACATTTAATGAGGGAGGAATTTCATGTAGAAGAAGGTCAAATCACTTGCCTTTTTTCCCAAAACTATAAAAGTTTAGCGTTCCTTTCTAAGTAGCTTACTTTTTTCTTTCACTTATTATTCTTCTTCTTTTCTTTTCTTCTCCTTCCTCTTTTATTCTCATTCCTTTATTTCTTCCTTAGTTGTCTCTTTCTTTTGTAATCCTCGTGTATTTGCCTCTCTAATAAGCTCCTAAAGGAGCAGAAATTCAATTTGTAAACTTATTCTAATAAAACAAAATCATAGTGGCTTACCACTATTGGTTGGAAGTTCAATTTTCATCTTTTAGTTTGTCTTCATCACTCATTCATCACCTCTGTCCATCTACTAATCCTTATATGCTCCTTATACTTTTAAATGAGCTCTAAAACACCATTATTTATTATACTATAACATGCACACAACATTTGTTAATTTTCCATGCAATTATGCAAACATCATATATATGTTCAAGTGCCCTAAATGCAATGGTGCAAGTGTTATCATCATGCTTATCAAATTTACATATCTAAATGATCATTTATCTAATGAATATGTTTATATGGGACTAAAAATCATTTATGCAATGAACATGTTAATGTAAAGGTGCTAATGAATGAGGATAGGGATGTTACATTTTTTCCCCTCTTATAAAAAATTTCATCCTTGAAATTCAATACCTATAGACAAATATGGATATTGTCATTTCATATTTTCCTCATTTTCCCATATAGCTTCTTCTTATGAGTGGTTTCTCCGTAACACCTTAATCAAAGGGATTTCTTGATTTCTTAATTGTTTCATCTAATAATCAATGATTTTCACTGGTTCTTTAACATAATTTACATCATCTACAATTATTATAGTTGGATCCCTAAGTATATGTGTAGGATCGGACCGATACTTTCTCAGCATACTCATATGAAATACATTATGACTATGAGCGATCTTTAGTGGTAGTTCTAGCTTGTAAGCCAATGGACTAGTTCTTTCTAGGATCTTATATGACCATATGTATCGAGGGCTCATTTTCCCCTTCTCGCCAAATCAAATTATTCCTTTTCATGGCAAAACTCGAAGGAGCACTTAGTCTCCCACCTTGTATTCCATTTCTCTTTTATGTTGGTTCACATAGCTTTTTTGCTTGTCTTGTGCTACTTTAAGTTTGCTTTTGATTACCTTAACCTTGTCCACAATGTCTTGTAATGGTTTGGCCTTTCTAAATCACGCATCCCTTGTTCATCCTAATAGATAAGATTTTGACATTTTCTTCCATATAGTACTTTATATGGTGTCATCTATATACTGTTATAATAATGATTATTATAAGTAAATTCAATCAAGGCAATATAACCATCTTATGTACCTTTGAACTCTATCACACAAGCTCAAAGCATGTCTTTAAGTGTCTGAATTGTCCTTTCTGATTGCCCATCTGTATGAGGATGAAAAGTAGTACTGAAACCAACTTGGTAACCAAAGTTTGTTGCAAACTAACTCAAAATCGAGGTGTGAATCGTGGATCTCTATATAATATAATGGATACTACAACGCTATGTAATCTGACACTTTCATCCATATATTTCTTGGCTAAGTGCTTAAGTGAATTACCCTATTGAATAGCCAAAAATTTAGTTGACTTCATCGATCAATGATCACCCATATAACATTATTATTCTTTAAAGTTCTCGATAACCCATATACAAATTCCATGATTATTCTCTCCCATTTCCATATTAGAATCATCAATGGTTTCAATTTTCTAGCTGGTGCATGATGTTTTGTTTTGATCTACTAATGAGTCAAACATGTCAAAACATAGGCTACTACATATTTTTCATTTTAGGCCACCAAAAATAAGATTCCATGGTGTTATACATTTTTATCATTCCTAATACATGGCATATGAAGTATTAAGTGCTTCTTCTAGGATTTCTCTTTGTAAGTTATCAACATTAGGCATACAAATACAAGATCCTAACATCAAGGCATCATTTCAAATATCAAAATCAATATGTCTCCCCTATTTTACCATTTCAATCATTCTTTGTAATTTTGGATCCTTGCCATATGCTTCTTTAATTCAATCATGCAATATTGGTCTCATTTAAAAAGTAGTAATCAATACACCTATTCTTTTGCATGTTTAGTTCCACATTTATAACTCATAACTAAACTAAATAAGACAATGAAAATACCTATAAATGAGCTACATTGCTTCTTGATTTCCTGCTCAAAGCATTAGTAACCACATTTGCCTTCCCTTAGTGATGCTCAATGGTGCAATCATAATGTTTTAGCGGTTCTAACCACTGTCTCTATCTCATGTTTAATTCTTTTTTGTCTCATTAAATACTTCAAGCTTTTATGATCTGTAAATATTTGAAAAGTTTTTCCATACAAGAAATGTCTTCATATTTTCAAAGTAAACATAATAGCATTAAGTCCTAGGTCATGTACTAGATAAGATAATTCATAAGGATTTAGTTGTCTAGATGTATATGCAATTACCTTACTATGTTGCATTAAAACACATCCCAAACCTTGATGAGAGGCATCACTATAAACTACAACTCTTTCATTCCCTGTAGGAATGGTTGACATTGGAGTAGATGTTAATCTATTTTTTAATTCATCAAATCTCTCTTAACATGCTTTAGACATTGAAATGCTATATTTTATTGAAGTAACTTATTCAAAGGAGTAGCTATAAGTGAAAAGCTTTTAATCAATCAACAATAATACCTAGCTAGTCCTAACAAACTTCAGACTTTTACAACACTCTTTAGGGTTTCCCATTTTACTATTGCTTCAATCTTGTTTAGATCCACCTTTTTGCCCTTTTAAGAAATTACATGTCCTAAAAATACCACGTGGTCAACCTAAAACTCACACTATTTGTTACTTAAAATTTGCAAAACAATCCTCAAATGTTATTCATGCTCCTCTTTGCTCCTTAAATACACTAATATGTCATAATGAACACAATTACAAATTTGTCTAAGGTTAAAACACTTTGTTGATAAAAGCCATAAATGCAGTTGGTGCATTAGTCAAACTAAATGGCATCACCAAAAATTCATAATGACCACACCTAGTTCAAAATATAGTATTCAATATATATGAGTTTAAAATTTTGAGCTGATAATAACCTGATTTCAAGTTAATTTTAAAAAACACCCGTACTCCTTGTAACTAGTCAAACATATCATCTATCCTTGGTAAAGAATATTTGTTCTTTATAGTAACCCGATTCAACTGCCTATAATAAATACATAGCCTCATTGTCCATCTTTCTTTTTAAAAAATAACATTGAAGCACCCCAAGGTGACACACTAGGTCCGATGATTCCCTTTTTAAGTAGTTTTTGCAATTGGACCTTCAATTCTCTCAACTTAGTTAGATCCATTCTATAACGTGGAATGGATATTAGTGTTGTTCATAAGACTAACTCAATTGTGAATTCTATCTCCCTATCAGGTGGCAAATTGGGTAAGTCAGCTGGCAATGCATCTGGAAACTCATTTACTACTGGAATATTCTCAAGCAATTCATTTATGAATCTTATGTCTACTATATGTGCCAAATAAGCCTCACAACTACCTTTAATCATGCGAAAAGCCTTGATGGTAGAAACTAGACATGTAGGTACTATTTGTCTTTTCCCCCTAAAACACAACCATTTTTTGATTTGGAGATTCTAGAATAACTTCCTTAGCAAAACAAAAAACTATTGCATGATATTTTGACATCCACTCCATACCCAGTATCACATCAAATTCACATAGGGTAATATTACTAGATCAACATTCAACTCAATATCATAAATGCAAATCACATAATGATAACATACCGTATCCATAATCATTACATCTCTCAAAGGAATACCGACACATAGGTTAAAACCTAAAGGTTAATGCTTATTGCACAATTGGGATGTCATGTTCAATGAAATGAATGAATGTGTGGAGCCAGGATCAATTAATTTATTAACTTCTAAATCATATAGAAAAATTTTACCAGTTATAACTTCTAAAGCAGTAATGACATCTTGCCTAGTCATGGCAAATACTTTGGCTTATGTCGGGGATATGGAACTCTAACTTTTTGATATGTTGGTACCTTAGTCAGTTGTGGTTGTTCTACCTCTGCCCTTGCCAAATGATACTCCAGTTCCACTTGCTTTTGAAACTTCAATTGTGGATTTTGATGTAGCTTTACTTCTGCCCCCCTCTGATATTCTAGATTTTTTAGGACAATCTCTTAGCATATTATCAAAATATACACAAAAGTAGCACCCACCAGTCAATTTCTTGTATTCACCTATATTCTGCCTGCCATAATGTAAACATGAAGGTCGTTGTTGTACAACTTGGCCTTGACCTTTGCCTACTTACAATGAAACTCCTAAACTATTGCCTTTATAGCTAAAGTAACCACCCCTAGCACTAGACTGTGGTGGCATATAATCTCCATGATTACCTTTTTTTTGTTAAAATCTCCCGCAAACTCAATAAGCCCCCCTTTTTACTTATTGCTTCGTTTTTTCTTTTTCTAATCTTTTCACACTAATTGTAGTAGCTTTTAGCTTGGTATAACATTCAAGATCTATAACTATTATCTTACTTTTGATCCTATATCTCAGTCCCTTTTCAAAATTTTGACATTTATCATTGTTAGTTGCCATCATGAAGGATGCAAACTGAGATAATTAATTAAATTTTACCTCATACTTGGCTACAGTCATTTCCCTTATTTCAGATTTAGAAATTCCCTTTTTTTATATAATCTTTGTACACTTATAGCATCTAATTATTATTAAACTCTCAAACAAAAAATCATCCCATGTAAGCACTAGAGGCTGGACATCACTCCTTAGAATAGTTTCCCACCAATCATATGCATCCCTCTGTAATAACGACATTGCATAATTGAACTTTTCTTCTGGTGTGCATTAAATTCAAAACTCTTTGTGTTCTTTTTAGTCATGTCTCTATCATTGCTGGATTTGTGGTACCACTGAAGTCAACTGTACCTTATTGTTTTAATTTTTCATACATTTTTTCTCTTTGATTTTCTAAACTCTACATTGTTGGTTCACAATTTTATTTTGTGGTTACCCATGAGATATGTGTTGTGCATGAGAATGTGTAAGAGATCTAACTTTGTCGGTAAGTTGATCTCTTAATGGTTGGTATGATGCTTTTATGGAATGCAAATCGGCTAACTCCCTTCTCCTTGGTGAGTCACGGGTACTACCATGACTACCCTCTATTAATGCCCTATGGACATATAAGACTATGTCATATGGTAATGCATAATAGTGTAAAAGTCATGTTATGTTCATATGTATGTCCCTATGGAACCTATCCCTACTTTAATGCTGAAAACTGTAATAACCATTTTCATTTACCAATCAAGGCATTCATGCCAAAAATTCATATGCATAAAGGTTAATTTGTCATACGTACACAATCTAACATGTATTTAATTTACATATATGTTAACTAATATTTAAGACTAGTTACCATAAACTAATTTCTATCTAGGTATATGTACATGACACAAGGAAAGAGAGTTGGAATTCATCCAACGACCTGTGCTTTATGTGTCTATATGCAAAACTTTATACTCTATAGTACCCAAACCTTATACTTCAGTATCTATAATTGTGATTTGGTGAGTTACGACTCAATGAATAAAAAAAACAATCAAATTCTTATGGTACAACCAACAATCAAATATTTTCAAGATATATTATAAGTATAATAATTGACTATGCAAATGCAAATGCAATAGATTGATTTTGTTGTGACCTTGTAAGGCAAGCACTGCTCTCGAGAATTTCAAGTAACTTTTGATTTTACCAGCCAACATATAACAAATGAATCATTTAATCAATAACATATGCCAATAGGACATATTGGTCCCTTTTTCAAGTGATTTACAAGTGTTTGACTAGTCGGTCACAACATCTTATTAGTTCCATATGCAAGTGTTCATTCATAAATGTATACCAAGTAATTACTAAGATCATATAATTCTCACTTGACTTGTATTCACAGGAAAAATGTCACAATTCAATCACATATACACGTAATAGAACATAACCATATCATAAAATTATCACACATACATATTAGAATCCAATTATAGCTTTTACTCACCTTTGATGCGACCAACCTTTATGGTAAGTTTGGACCTCTCTTGAGCTTCCTCGATGTGTTGAGATCTAAAGATTTGATAGATATATCATTATAAAATGTCAAAATGAGTTTGCATACATTACATGCAACTATGGTCATGTTTCATGCAAATGGACCTAGTATTTAAGCTTATTATTCTTCTATGGCAACCTGAACTTACTGTACTTTTATAGCAATAACTCTGGATATACTTATCCAAATGACTTGATTCTTAGTTCTACATAAACTAGACACATAATTGTACAACATGTTCAAAATTCAAGTAAATACAAGGTCGATAGAAAATATGGCAATTTTTTTAATTTTGCATTATTTAAATGTGATCTCAATCTAATAAGATCTTACAATCTTAGGCATATATCAAATTTTGCAAATACAATTGCAAAAATTCTTTACCAAATGTTATAAAACACATAATGGAACATTTTTTATGTTTTATATATTGTCTAATTTAGTCTATAAGGTTTCCAAAATAAATGTCCAATCTCAGGGTGAGCAAGTTTCAACACATTGAGAATCAATAACAACGAAGGAGCAATATCTCATAAACCATGGTATATTTGAAAAAATCTTTTATAGGAATGTATATTAGACATAAATATATAACTATAAGTTTACCACATCACCAAATTCCCATTTTATGGCCTTCAAATTCTCAAAAAATAGAACTAAGAGATTGAATAGATTTCATCAAGTTCAGAGTCAGTCATAATCAATGAATAATTTCTCTTTCCACACAACAAATTAAGAAAACTAGTTTTATAGGAACTTAGAAGGCATATAAAACTACAAAGTTCATATTTTTCACTTTGTCTAAATCAACACATAAGGTCATCAAATATTTGAAAACAACTAGAATTGAGGAGATTTTAGTAGGTTGTGAACCATTCCTAATGAAGGAACCATAGCTCTTCACATACACCAAATTAAGTAAAAATATTTTACATACATTTAGTGATGCAAACAGCCAAGGCTAAAACAAAGGATCCACTGCAACTTCAAGGCCCAATCATAAAGAGAAGGCTAAAAAAGTTTAAGGATGTAATTGGAGCATTCATGCCATAAGGAATTGCACTTTGATTAGCTCAAGAAGAGCAAAGGATGTGTGAAGCCAATTAAAAGTTGATGGAGCTTAAACTTTTCAAATGGAGCACTTAATTTAATACAATGGAGCCCAACTTGTGGAGAGCATCCAAGCAAGACTCAATTCAGCCAAGGCATGTAAAAAGAAGCCCAAGGCATGTAAAAGGAAGCCCAAGTAGTGTAGGCAAGGAAACAAGGCCTAAAGGCAAAGATTCTTGCAAGATTTCCTTAGTTGACAATATTTCCTAATGCTATTAGGATTTCCTCATTAGGTTGAATCCTTTTCCTTTTCTATTTAGGAAGAGTTGTTCTTTAGTTAGGAAAGTATCTTGGTCTAATCTTGTTAACCAATCATAATGTTTCCTTAGTTTTCCTACTTAGTTTAGGATTGCTTTTTTCGTGTTACATTAGGAAATATTGAATTCTGTTAGGAAATGTAAACCAAATCCTAATTGGTTTTGGATTAAGCATTGTAAGGCTATAAATAGCCCTCATATTCTGCAAAGAGGGGAAAAATCAATCAATATTATTATTGTTAGCAATTTTGCTTGTGAGATTAAATTCTCTTCTTGAGTTCTTGAGTGGACTTGGTGAAATTGTTAAGTGAAGGCTTAATAATTTCACAAACTTGTTAATTCTGATCTTAAATTGGCTTGGTTAATTTAACGTTTGAGTTAACACAACTTTGAATCTTTATAACTTAGGTTCCTAGAAACAAGTTTTCTAGAGGTCTAGTTGGGATTTGAAGATCAAAACTCCAGTACTTGGTTTGATAGATTTTGGGCAACTATTCTTTCGCATACGGGTAAGATCAATCTAACCTTGTTCGTTTCATTTGGTATCTGAGCTAAAGCTTCAAATCAAGTAAGTTATCTCCAAAATTCATTGTTCCTTGTGTTCTTATTATTTTTGCATCAATTCAGGTCTTATCTCCTTCATAGGGCTCTAATTCTGTTTGTTTTGTTCTATCTTGTTCCATTCTATTTTTCTTTGATTTCCATCTTTAAATT